>OZ038505.1:44384459-44406959 GCA_964036315.1 Acanthosepion esculentum
AATAATGTTATAATTAATGATTTAATCATTTTTCCAGACGTCTACATTTCACTGGCGCCAACGCAATCATTCTCTATTTGGACATTCCCGTTGTCTATAAGTTGAACATAATTGAAATATTTGTAAGATGAACGATGATGATGAAAAAAAAATGATACCTGGCAGCAGAATGGCTTTCTATTTGATGTCTGTTACGATTTCCACAGGATAAGTAACTGCAAAGCGCAAACATAAATACTGATATATGATGAGAGGAACTGATAAAGTGATATATTCACGGAGAAATTAATTAAGTACTATTTCCATTTCTGGACTCTATCGTTTCTTTATTAATAGGACTTACATTTGTTTGGCTATCGAACTACAGTATTAACCTAAAAGAGAAGGAAAGAAAAGAAAAAGTTTCGAACTTCAAGCAAGAAGCTGGGAAAATTTTGCTTATATTTTTGTTCACCTTTAATAAATATTGGGAACAGAAATCTCTTTCAAGCTATCGAGGACAAACAGAAATACCAAGTATAAAAAAAATTCTTCACCAATATTTTATAGCAAGTAGGTCCTTAATTCTTTTCTTTTAATAATACCATGTCTTTTGCAGGGCGGAGGCGACAATGGCTTTCCCTTTCTTTTAAGCTTCTGTAAACTGTGTGTTGCGAAGATTGTTCTTGGGAAAAATAGTGAAGTGATTTCACGTTACCCACTTCATGATATTTAACTCAGAGTTGTCCCCCTTTCTTAGACTGTTCAATAATCAAGTTTATATCGCCCAGTCCATCCTGCTATTTAACCCGCAAATGAAATTTATTCATACCTTTCCCATACAAACTGAAACGAGCATAAGTTGTCCGGGATTTGAACGCTGCTCGCGGATTCTATTTTCAGCGCTGTTAGCATTTAACCCATCATCGACTGCTTTTCTTTAATACGGTAATGATAATGGTATTATTATACGTTTGCTTATAATGATAATTTCCTTATAAGGAAATAATTGACCTTCATTGACCTATCACCTAGTGCTACTTTCCTTTGAAATTTAAAAATCTTTCTCTTAATCCATTTTGCTGTAGTCCAGTAACTGTTATTGCTCTTTCCACCATTGATGACAGTATCCTTCCTAAACTTTTGTTCGAAGTAGTGTGGAATTTCAACATCTTGATTATGCCGTTATTTTGTCTTCGCGATACAATTCATTTTAGTTGTTGCCATTTTCGAAAGTCCATTTTTGTGACACTGTAGCGTTAGTCCATAATGTTCCAAAACTTTCAATCGTCCTCGCTATGACTTACACGGTTCATTCACTCGACGCCATTTTTAACAATCGCTCTGAGAAAGCGGTTGTATACAGCTCACAGTTTAGATATTTTTGAATGAGTTTAGCGCCATGCATGGCATTCATATGAAAGTTTCGACCTGATGAGGATATTTAAGAACATGAGTCGAGCTTTTAAAGTTATGCTTTTCTAAAATTTTACAGTGTTGGATAAAACTATTCCTAGCACAGCCTATTCAATGTTTAATTTCCTTTTCTTCTATACTACAGTTGTTATAACTGATCCATACATCAAGGTATTTGAAGTTTTTAGTATTTACTAATTCCGGATCCTGAATTTTTATGACGGACTCAGAATAGGTAATATCACTAATTCATTCCAATTTCAGGTCATAGTTTCTGTTCTGGAAAGGTTTATCTTGAGTTTTATTTTCTAGAACACTTGGTAGAGGATGTTTATTTTGTTATTATACCTATGTCATCGATATAGCGTCCCCATCATCAGTGCACAAACCTCGGGAAGCAAAGTAAGAACGTTGTTTTCTCTTAGTAGATTCGTTTAAGATGTAGTATGGGATGTTTCAATAATTAGTGTCCATCTCTTCATATCTGTACTTCTATATACGCAATGCTGATATTTGTCGTACTCCTGATGAGGTTTGACATTTTTACGTGTTGGAATCCTCGCTGGACACATATAATTTTGAGAACATTAGGTCCATTATTAGATTTAGATATTCAGTTGCATCATAGTTTAGAATGAAGTTTTTAATGGATGAGAAAAGGACATTGATGTCATCATGTGCTACATAGCAGGTATACAATTTTCTATTGGAGCAGTATGCAATCTACTGGAGTTGTTTGGCGACATATATTTCATCATTACACTCCTTACCAGAACTAAAACCATTCTATGTTGTGAGGAATTGACTTTTATAGAACGATAAGAGTCTAGTTAATAGCATGTTCGTTTTAACTGTCACTATAATAGACCCAACAGACAGTTACCTGCATGTGTGAAGGTCTTGAGAACTACTTTTTTGTTTTCATAGTGCATTAATCTTCAATATGCCCCCATTTGATGCATGCATTTTTGTTTCCAGAATTCCTTTATAAAATCAAGAAATTGTTTTGTATTGTATTGAAATTTTACTCGAAGTTTTAATTGTTTTGTTATTTTAAAATGTTCATTAATTTCAACTGACGCTCCATTATTCTTTTGCCTTTATATAACTTTCTTGCTTTCCTTATCACTAGGTTTGCTATTGTTTATGTTTAGAGAAATCTTTTTCATTCTCTGATGTATATTGGTGTATGTTCTATTTTCGCGGACATGTTCAGTTTAGTGAGATCGGACTTGAAATGCCGTACAAAACGATTTTTGAAACATTTATTATGTGTTGCATGATGTTTTAGTAGAATAAAAAGTAAAGTGAAAAATTCCAAGAGTCCATATTCTTATACGACAAATTTTGCTTTCAATTTAAATTCTACTGTCGGAAAGTAAAATTAAAAAGGATAGATTTGTCTTTTCATTTTATTTCTTTTACACATATAGAAATTTTCTGGGATATTTTTCTTATTATAATAGAAGTGGAAGCTTTTAGGTTTTTCTCTTTGGGAAAAGGTCAAATGATCAAGGTGCAACTGGAAACGGAATCCTCCATCTATTATCTTTCTCCAATATTTGCAACATGCCACATTTGTTTTTTTTTCTATTTGTATATTTACATTTATAAAGATACGGTACAACAATTTCCATTAAGTCGACAACAAGGAAGGCAAAAGTGCGATCATTCATACTTTTCAATGTTTTCGAATAGTCACTCAATGGTAATGTGAAATTAACGGTTTCCATACAGGAAATACTCGATATTCACTGACCGATCATTTAGCGTTACGGTAAGTTGAAATTTATACAATCTTTTTCTTAGAGTCTCTTTTCGGAGAAATACATTTCTCAACTCCCCGAACTGTTATCACTCTTTCTGGTATTGACTGGAGTTTCCTGCCAAGGTTTTTGTTAACATCTTGATGACATTGTTATTTTTTCTTCCACGTACATGTGCTACCTAAAGATATTTATGCTGCTGTTGGAGGTATTCAAGTGATTTGATTTTTATTATTTGATAAATATGTAGTACTAGTCCGGTGAATAATTGTCTTCTTTAAGACTTAAAGTAGGTAACTCCACGAAATTGCTAAAAAATGGCATAGCATGATAAAAAAGACGCCAAACTTGACTAAAACAAAATTTTATCGTCTAAATGTTTATGTTATTATGAAGACGAAAGACCAAGGTTTAATCATTTTTTAAAATTTTTACTTCATTTTAGAACATTCTAAATTTTTATTAGAAAAACCTTGTTTCTCTTTGCATCACCGGAACTACTAAATAACATATACAATTTTTAGCACGTTTTTTTTTTGTATGACACATTAATTTGGAAAATCTTGCAAAAATAAAAATAATTGTCGGAAGTTAATGAAACTTTCAGAAACTATTCATAGATGATGGAAATTATTATAAATATTTTTTTTATTAAAGTCATGGCAGAAATATTTTTTTATATCTATTACCCCACCCCAACTAATTTTAGGAAAACTCTAGAAATTCGATCGCATCGGGTTTAGTGATTACAATAGTTAAAAGCACAAGGCTTTGAAGAATGCAAATCATGTTTATTTTTTTAATTGGACCCCACGTACCTGAAAATCAGCTCTGAATTGTAACATACAAAACTCAATAAAACAAATATATTATTTAATTTCAAATGCTTTTATTTGCTTTTAGTTGTTTTTTATGAATATGAACAATATTTTCTGAAAGTAAAAAGTTTTTTCGATGAAAAATGAATTTTTAATACAATTATCTGTTATTTCTTTAATTATAATAGATTTTTACATTTAAGTTGTTAAAATAATATAAAATTAGTTAAAAGCCGCATCAGGTTTCATAAGTGTCCTTACGAGATAGATCATTTTTTAGCACGTTGTAAATGGTACCGTTTTGACTAATCACAAGATCCGTAGTAATTAAGAAATGTAATTTTGTGTTTTTAATCGGACTGTAATTATAAAGTAGGGAAGACCAACCAGAATACAATTAAGTTGCGTTATTTGAGTTAAGCATTCTTCTCCGCTGTTAAGGCCTTTACTTTTGCGAAACACGTGTGGAGAAGTTAATTTGATTTTTCAATTTCAACTGAGAAGGGTATCTACAAGTATCAGTATCATCTTATGAAATTTATATGATCTTATTTTTATATTAATCTCAGTTATGACATTTTTCCATAAATGAAATATCAAAATTAATAATAAAATGAATGGAAATACAAATAACACAGTAAAATGTAATAAATGTACATAAAATTATAGTATTAGAAAAGATGAGAATTAGAAAAGAAAGAAATATTTATACTTATTGTGTAAATTACATATGAACAGAGCAACCAAATTTCATATAAAGGGAGAAAAAGAAAAATTGCAAAATATCTAAACAGTTTTGATGACAAAAAAAAACAAGATTTTTAACGAAAATTTCGGACGTGCTAAGAACGATTAAAAAATGTAAAAAATACCCCCAAAATACTTTGATCTTTCCTCTTTAATAATAAGATGAACATAAACGATAAAATTTTGTTTTCGTCAAGTTTGGCGTCTTTTTCATCATGCTATGCTCTTTTTGTTTACTTTTTGTGGAGGTACCTAACTTAAAGGTTTTATTCGTTTAAGACCATTTTAATCATTGATCTGAGAAAATGATTGTATGGCATGATAGTTTCTATATTTCAGAACTAGTTCTAACATCCATATGAGAGTCTAGATCTGAGGAGGTTATTTAAGAGCATGTCCCTCCTTTTCAGGTCAATAATTTTGTTTCCTTCTTAATTCAAATACTGTTTTTTATTACGAAAATCCATGAAAATTTAAATATTTAAACGAAAAGGACTGAGAATTAGAAAAGAATGAACTATTTATACTTATTGTGTAAATTACATATGAACGGAGCAACCAAATTTCATATAAAGGGAGAAAAAGAAAAATTGCAAAATATCTAAATAGTATCAATGCATATTGACTTTTCAAGAGGCAAACGATTCATTTACGCCTGTTTTCTCATGCAAATTTTTTTACTTAATATGCCGAAACCTAACTAAGGTTCTTACCAACAAATAATGCGGCTGGTAAACATGCATATGTATATTTCAATTAAATAGAATTTAGAAAAATATTTGAAAGAATATAACACTCTATATTCATTAATTTAATTTTTACACGGTCACTGGGAAGACTTCATTAAACTATATTACTCACAAAAAATTATTAAACCATTTTTTTAATATTTCACTAAACCTACGAAAAGGAATTACTTGCACTGAGATTACAGGATATTTAGAAGCAAAGTTTTGCATCCATTTCTGTGTGCTTCTTCTTAATTATATCAGCTCATTATAATTTGAATGTTTTTTTTTTTTTAATTTGGCTTTTTATACGTTGTCTCTATTCAAATTATCATTCTTTTTCTTTCTAGCTACAATTCTATTCAGATTTAAATGTCATAATCAAACAAATTTTAATTGTAGGAATTTTAACCACAGAATTTAATTGCAGGAATTTTAACAACAGATTTTGTTATCGGCGAACGTAACATTAACAACAAACTACATAAATGACACTGTGTGGTGGTCAGATTCAAAAGAATAATTAAAATAACAATTCGACAACATTGGTCGAGCGAAGTGAAAAGAAAGAACTAAATATTAATTGTAAGACGCGTGGTGGTGGGTAAAAAGCACTGTCCAAGTGGTGAATTACGTATCTACTACGGACATTCAGCTCTCTGGAAGGAATAATAACAGACGCTGGAAAATGTGAAAGAATAACGAAATACGCCCTCCAGAAATATGAGTAATCGAGAAATAAGTTTAAAAACAAAAGAAAAAAAGGCTAGACTGCTATGTAATGTGAAGCCCACCTATATGACACTTAAACCGAGACAAAAAAAAAATGAAAATTTAAAAAAAGAAAGTAAAAACTTGAAATGACTGAGAAGCTTTTTTGTTGAAGAATATTGTGAATACCATGGTCAGTACATTTGGCAAATGAAGAAGTTTTAAGGACTCTGCGGAAAATAGTTTTTGAGGGCGTATAATAAGGAGATACGGTTCGGAGAATTTAACACTCAGAGGACACATCGAAGGAAAAGTAAACCGAAGAAAACAGCAAATACAATGATTTTATGTTTTTGCAAATGGATGAAGGAACAATTACTACAGAGGAAAACATGGATCATAAATGAGAAGTGATTGTTGCGAGTGACAAGTGATAAAAAGCTGTAGAAAGCCGTGCTCACCCACGCCCTAAAGGAACATGGTACTGAGATAAAGAGATAGAAAGAGAATTATAAATGTTTTACCTGTATTTTAATCTGCTTCATTCAATTATGTGTCCATATATAAACCGGGTATAACAGCAAAATTGTCCAAATCGTATAATAACATAATTATCTATTCCCACAAAATGTTTGATATCTAAGAAAAAAAAAAGAACTAAACTAATTGAGTTTCTTTTTTCCAGGTTTTCAGATGAGACCTTTAGCCATTTTGACGTCATTTTTCGTGGGAATCAATGAAAAACACTTTGAGTTATTCAGCTAGAAATAGAACAGGTTAAAATCGTTTTGTGTGAGCCCCACTAATTATTCAGGCCTTCAGTAATGGTACCAACATTCATACTCTGGCTACCATCTTCAAAGTCCATTCAAGAACAATCAAGAGATCGGTGAATACATTTTAAAAAGAGGGAGCAGTAAAAAGGAACAGTAAAAAGAAAAACTGGATCAAGAGGTCACAACAGGAAGAGAGCTAAAGAGATCAATTAGAAAAGATCCAACTCAGTTCATAAGTCATTTTTCATGTGAGATTGGAGTTTCCCCAATGAGAATCCAAGGAGCAGTGAAAAAAGACTTGAAAATGAAATCTTACGTGAAACCTGTGAGACACCTTGTTACTCCAGGGCAAAAATTTAGAATGTTAAATGGAACGAAGATCATCATGAATAAGTTAGAAAATGATCATGGAATATATATATATATATATATATATATATATATATATATATAGAGAGAGAGAGAGAGAGAGAGAGAGAGAGAGAGAGAGAGAGAGAGTGAGTGAGAGAGAGAGAGAGAGAGAGCTTTGAACTTTATTTCAATCTTTCATGAGCTTCTTCCGATACTTAGCTATGATTAATTAATGAACATGTCATTTTCGTTTATGATCGATTTCATCGCGATTCTTCTGTTCAGCTTGGAAAGTAATTATACATTTTTATTGTTCAAAGTAGAGTCCCACAGTGTTATAAAAACCCTCGGAGAATTCCAGAAAGACATGTTTAATCATTTCTAAGATGCAACAGTTCAAAGCTTAATCAAACAATTATACAATTTTGCTGTTACACCCAGGATATATATATATATATATATATATATATATATATATATATATATATATATATATATTATCTGACATTCATTTGCGGCTGACTTGTTTTTTTGGTAACTGATGATAATTCTACTTCCTTTGAGAGAGTTCCCCCACAAAAAAGAAAGCAAGATAGAAGTGAAATCCCCTTCACCTCCTCCGCCAAGTAAAGTATATTTCACCACCCAGGTAGCATCACCATCAATCCAAAGTGAGAGATTGCGCGCACTTCCCCCACCTGTCAACTCCACCACCAATCCCAGATGAGAAACTTTGGCTGTGGAAATGATGAATCATTTCAGAATCGCCGTAAATATTCACCAAACCTCCATGGTAATTAAGTCAGTTTGCTCTGTTCGTAAAAAATGTCAAATTTAAACACTGGAAAAAAATAATCGAAGTTTGTCTTGTAACTTACAGTACCTTGTGCCTTCTTGCTTTTTTTGTTTTTTGTAAATGTTTATATATTTAATTTCTTTTTTTATTTCTTTGTGGGTTTTTGCTTTTGATGTTTTCACGTATCTTTCCTACTTTGTCTTTTATTTTATTTTCTCCATTGGAATTAATTATCAATTTTTTTTACTTCAGCCTCTCCGAAACTTGTTTAATTTAGAATATGTTTACTTACTGTTGTTCATCAATACTGAAAGAAATTGACTCGACAAGAATGAATAAAGTTTTGACATCCTGATTTTGTAGTTGGTAGTAAAAACCAGAACTTATACTAAGTCATTACTTAATATTTCTTTTGTATTTTAATGCTCTTTTTTCGTACAGGTTAATAGAATTTGGCTCAGCTATCGTCCGGTCCGCATTCCTTCCATGTCTACTGAACAGGAGTAGAGGTTCATCCCTTGCTCCGTTTACCGGTTTTTTCTTTCTTTCTTTTACTATGGCCACAATGATTTAACTGTCTTAACTTTTTGGTGATCAGTTTCACCAGTGGTTAGGATTTTCAGTTATCAGAGTACCGGGTTCGCAGGTTGCCGGCTGATTCCAAACGTACATTAGGAGCCAGAACTCTGGTAGCGCTTAGAGAAGCTGCTCTGATCAACAGGCGCATAATATCGGGGTATTTGTAGTGCCATGTCATGCATGGGTAGGTGCCCATGAGGCCACATTATGCTCTATTTTCGGGCTACTTTTCATTGCCTTTGTACCGAGACTTTATGAATTTAAGCGCAGGACTAGACTGGTGTCGAGATCTCATCAATTTTCAGTTGAGCTGGCTAGATATAGCCTTAAGTTGTATGCTAACAGTTTCTTTTCTCGCACTTTTCGCTTGTGGAAATCCCGGCTCCATGCTTTCCAGCCAAATTTAATCGCCAAAAATTTAAATGCAATTAGATCAATCGCTATCTACTGTCTTGATTACTCTTTTCTCTTTCCACTCATTATTAATATTTCTGTTTTTAATTCTTCCACACCTAGTAACCACTTGTGTCTTAGTGGCTTTACTGCCTTACATGGGGTGATACCGTTAAAAAAATAATAAATAAATGTGATATCGAGGACAGTGCCGGGGCATAGAGTACATCTGATTTTCAGTGTATCAGTTGCTAGTGGTATGAAAGTTCAATGAGTACTAAAAACATCAGCAATAATAATAATAATAATAATAATAATAATAATAATAATAATCTATCAAGATACAAGGATCTTGAAGTGGAAATTTAAATAAATCCTCACATGAAGACATCAATAATTCCTGTTGTAGTTGGAGTCCTCAGATTGATTGGAAAATGTTCCGATAGGCTCATTGAAGTGATTCCTGGAATGCTATAGCTTAAATAAATACAAAACATTGGGGCATTATCTATGTAAAATGTGTTACACTAGGTCTGGCTCTCATGGTTTCTGGTGTTTACTTAATTGGAGGTGTTAACATGTACATATTTTGTTTTATTTAATTAAGATTTGAAAGTGCAAATACCTCGTCCAGTACCACAAATTTGCTTGTCAGTTGCCTGACATTAACCATGTAGCAATGTCCTCTAGGAACTGACGCCTGATGCATATCTGTTCATGAATGGGAGTATTGGAACAACATCATGGCCCGAGGGTTAAGAAGAGATTTTTCTGTTTGATGAATGGGGTAGCCAGAGTAACCTGGCAGCATGTGGCTGCCAGGTTACTCTGGCTAGATATTTGGGAATGCCCTCAACGGAGACTATTCGAGCAGGAGGGTTTCTAAGTGCCACCTGCAAAGTTATTTGCTTCTTTTAACAAAGCCTGTCAAATACATAACACACATTTGGCTGTGGTGCATGTACCCGGTGTACATTTATCTGATTGACTGTCCTGGTGCATATATTGGGCTTCGACATATCATCTGGCGTCACTTTTTTGGCATGTTGCTCGCTCACTATGTGATAGATGAGGGCGTCAAAACAGATTCATATTTTAAGAATAAAATTCCTTTATCGATGTTAAGTTAGAACTTTATCTGGATAGCAAATATTTTCATAAGTTGATAAATTAATCGACTGGTGTAAAATATTTGAATTTGTGCTTGTATTCATCATAAAATAAATTGTTGTAAAGGAATAAGGTGTTGCTGTCGACACTGGAGTTTGAACACTGATCACTAGAAAGCAAACACAGGCGATCCCATTTTGAATAATTAGATTACGTGATGGTAAATGAAATATATATATGGGAATTAGCGCGGCGTCTAAACGATTACTTCTCCTATTCTATCCTCTATCACTTTTTACGGATCACTATTTCTACACTATCCTCTGTTAATATACGGATCGCCATTCTCTATACTATTCTCTATACTGATCGCTACACTGATTACCATTAGGTGGTTACTTTCTAGCGAGTATTATTGATCAAGTACTATTAGTGCGAGTGTTATTCGAAGCCGTCTGACACCAGTATTGTTCAACGGCGTTACTATAGTTGTATCTGCGATTACGAAGTCTCTACTACAACGAGCATTACGAAAGGGACAACGAGTATTCGTTGACATTACAAAAGTGGCCACGAGTATTTGTTGACATCACAAAATAAATGAAATGTTCTATTTAAATGTGAAATTTCTTTTTGCATTTACTAATACTAAATTAAATACAGATTTTCACTCAGCTTTTTAAGCTAGATTTTTTTATCAAAGTAAAAAATTATAAGATTCTATTGCTGCAATAATATTTTATTAAAAAACTACTAATTTTCTCATCTATTATCCAACATTCTCTTCAATCTTTTAAGTTTGTTTTCATATCGCATTAAAACATTCTGTAAAACGTTTTCTGATTTATGAAGCACTTATGATTTTCCGGGTTGTACTTTATTAAGTACTTCCTTCATTTCCGCCTTATACTTTATGGAGTACTTTTTGTTTGCTTTTTTTTCTTTCATTTTCCGATTGGTCAATGCGTATGAATATGATGAATGTTTCCGGCTTTCAATGACCTCAGATATCTAGCAAATTTACACAATGAAATTATTAATGCTCATTTTTGTTATCTGAATTATATATATTGATACATTATATATTGGAATCAAGGACATTAATGAACTGTCAGCAATGGACAGGAAGTTAGAAAAAGTATTTTAATTAAGATGGATTCGAAATTTGAATACACGGTCAATATACCAAAGCGTTTATTATTCAGAGCCAAAGTTTATGATATTGTATACTAAGCATATTTTTTTAATTTTGGATTTTTTTTTATTGAATTGAAAATTTTAATTTGAAATTTAATTTTTTTTTTAAATTTCATCATTATTTTAATGCTTCTAGTGACATTTAATTTAATTTAAAAGACTCATACTTAAGATTCGTGGGTTTTAATGTATGGATGAATTTTATCTGTCAAGATTTTGCGCTATTAAATAAAAAAGTGAATCAATATCAGAAGTTGAGATATATATATAATTACTTACTACAAATATATAGAATGTATACAAAAACATTAGAAATAGTCATTAACAAAAGAAAAATATTCGATATACGATTTGTTTGAAAGAGATCGAAGAAAAATCATTACACTAGGAAATATAATCTTTATGACATCAGGATATTTTCCCTGTTCTTTATTTCCTCGAGTGAATTAATTGTGTTTGATACTTTAAACGTAAATGATACAATTTTATTATGTCGAGAAAGTATAAGCAAAACGTGACAAGGGAATGACTATCTTGTTTTGTTTTATAAACACAAGAAAACAAATAAAGATTATGTCGTCAATTTAAGCTTTAAGATTTTTTTTATCGAATTTTTCAAGAAAATAATAATTTACGAGTGACAAGGAAAGGAAAAAACGACTTCATGATTTAGAAGAAAGTTTCGCAAATATTTTATTATATATATATATATATATATATATATATATATATATATATATATATATATATATATATATATAGTCTTAAAATGTGCTATATTTATGGGATAAAGTGCTCAATATCAGAGATAGAGCGTATGTAAATATAAAAGTGAACATAGAAGTCAACGATTGCATCTAGCATGAAACAGACTGTCGCCTCTAAGTGTTGACTTCTATGTTCACTTATATATATATATATATATATATATATATATATATATATATATATATATATATATATATATATATCTCCTTAAAGAGGTTACAAACGGACAAATGTGGCACTCAAGTAAAGGAACAGCAACACGCGCGTAGATGAAAGAAGAGAGGCTTATTGTAAAAGAGAATACACTACTAATTACAATCGTTAAAAAAATACAAACCTCATCGCCATATCTACAGACAGAAGCCAAACTTAACCCAGGTGGTGGTATTAGACTAGCTATTTCCATTTTCGCGGGAAAAACAAAAACAGCACGCACGAATACATTAATTTGTAAATTCTCGCAAAAATTAAATAATTGTCGGATTTTAATGAAACTTTCAGAACTTATTTACAAATGAATTAAATATTTCTGAATTTTTCTTTTTAGAAAACTTTTGGGAAAATTCTTCTTTTTTTTTTTACATATGTTACCCTACACTTACTTAATTTCATAAAATTTCGCGAAATACCTTTCTATTTCCTGCATTTTTATTAGTTAAAAGTAGCACACTTGCAAATCACATATTTTTTCCAGTTTTTACTATTCTAACTGAAATTCTGCTCCGAATAGTAAACTAAAAAAATGTATTCAAACTATGAAATTATTTAATTAGAGAAGCTTTTCATTGCTTTAGTAAATAAGCTCTATTAAGGGCACTATTGTCTGAAGAAATAAAAAAATTTTCGATGAATAATGAATTTTTACAAGAATCTTTTCATTTTTTTTAATTGTAATTATAATAATTTATAATAGTTTAAAAATCGTTTAAAATTCTGTATTGGGCTATTTTCTGGATGTGATATTGTAATTAAGTGGAAACGAAATTTACGAATCTAAAATTGAAAAAAATTAGTAAACGTCGTTTTACTATTCTATTTTTAAAATATTTTTTTCTTTTTTCACTTTCATTGTTCCCTTTTTGCATCTATGATGGCCTAAACATGTCATTATTATGAAAAGGTCACGTGCTTGGCTTGAAGAAAATAGAAAAATGTTTCTTAGCTAATATAATTAAAATTTATTAACTATTAATGATTAAACAATATTTTAGTTATTATAAAAAAATCCAGATCAATGTGTTAATTTTGTTGCTTACTTATTTTTATTTTTATTTCACCTGTTAAATTTTTAAATTAATTTAAGAAAACTTAATAGTATTTTTATTTTTTTTAATTTTTTCATAAAGCATCATCAAACGTAACTAAAATTCAATAAAATATTAGATAATTGCTGAAAATATGTTAATTCGTAAAAATTACTAGGTAGTTAAAAGCGAAACAAAATGAGTTCACTTAGATTTCGTAAATTTATGTCAATTTTGGTCATCCATACAAGCTGTCATCACTTCAGTACTTATCAATATGTCAATAAAGATCAACGAAAATCAGGACCCGTAATTAAAAAATGTTTGTATATTACTTTTTTATACTATATGTAAGTAATATTTATTTTAAATCAGATTAATTTAACTATAAATTTTATAATTATACTCAAATAACTTGTCAGAAATATATATTTTATTTTTGGAAAATTTTAAAAACCGATATTTGTTTTGTTTACAAATTTCTTAAAATTAAGAAAATGGCCACTTTTAAGAAAACTTTAAAAAATCGAGCAAGTATTTGATATGTCATTATTATGAAAAGGTCACGTGCTTGGCTTGAAGAATCTATATAATTTCTATTTTAAATAAACCAGAATATTTTACTTACTTGAAATAATAAATTTAATCATTTACCTTTCAATGAAAGTTAAAATGAAATCTTCAAGAATGCTTTTTCATTTAAATTCATTTTAAAACACAGGTATGAAAAATTTATACCGAAAATAGTGGAGGTACCTATAGTAGACCTAAATCAATGAGTGTGGGTGTGCGTCTACGTATGTGAGTGTGTGCGCGTTTGAACAAGCAGCCAATGCACTTAAATATAAATTGAATATATATATATATATATATATATATATATATATATATATATATATATATAAATATAAATATATAAAGTTATATGGAGTTCGAACTATGGAGGTACCTATAGTAGACCTAAATCAATGAGTGTGGGTGTGCGTCTACGTATGTGAGTGTGTGCGCGTTTGAACAAGCAGCCAATGCACTTAAATATAAATTGAATATATATATATATATATATATATATATATATATATATATATATATATATATATATATATAAAGTTATATGGAGTTCGAACTTGCTGTTGAAAACTGAACTGGAGAAATACCTGCTACCGAGGTATAGTTAACTTTGAAAAGAATCGTCTCAACCATCTGAGAGAATTAAGAATTAATGCTAAATCTTGGGCTAATACATCAGCCCATATGACAGTCAAAAACTTCGTGTGAATTTTTTTGCAAATCCCCTGCAGGATTGTGGTCTCATACGAAACATAAATATAAAAACTGAACTGAAAGACACACATACTTCGAAAACGACGGGAGTGTCCATCATATATATATATATATATATATATATATATATATATATATATATATATATATATATATATATATATATACAGATATATATATACAGATATGACAGAATTGAATAGACACCAAGATAAATTTTATTTCTGATTTTTTTTAATAATCAAGATAAATTAACTTAGATTATTTTAATAACCAAGATAAATTAACTTAGATTATTTGATTAAAATTGCAGATAACAATACTGGAACATGCCACGAACCAAAGGAGCATCAGACCTATCCGAATTTCAGCGAGGACGTATCGTGGGCCAACATGAAGGTGGTCTTAGTCAAAGAAAAATATCTGAAAATATTTCAATACCCCTGTCTACTGTCAATAGAGTGGTCATACAATTCACCAGAGAGGGCAAGAAGTGCACAAAACCTCATCCAGGCCGCCCTGGGCCCTCTGAAAGAACCATGCGTCTTGTCAAAAGAAATGTTGAACAGGATCCACTTTGCAAGGCCTCTGACATAGCAACAAAAGTTGATGTCAGTCCAGAACAGCTGTCAGGTATCTTCACAAGTTGGGCTACTATGGCAGAGCTGTGAGAAGGAAACCACTTCTCCGTCCAGCCAATATCAAACGCAGAAAGGATTGGGCACATGAGATGGTGGAGAGAAATGTGACCTTTTGGACCACTGTCATTTTCTCTGATGAGTCAAGATTCGCATTATTTTCCGACAGTGGAAGAGTATGGGTATGGAGACTCTGTAGTCAAGAGTTTGATTTAAAAAACTGCAGCCAACAGTGAAACATGGGGGCCTTTCAGTAATGGTATCGGGTGCAATTTGGAGTGATGGTCGCTCAGAGCTTGTGGAGTGTGAAGGAAACATTAAGTCGACCAAATATGTTTCTATATTAAAGAAAGGGCTCCTTCCAATATTCTCAAGTAGTAGAATGAGTAAAGTTGACTCCCTATTTATGGAAGATGGAGCTCCATGTCACACTGCTCAAGCAACAAAACATTGGTTGAGACAAAATGGGATAAATAAACTTCTATGGCCAAGTCAGTCCCCGGATATTAACCCTATTGAACACCTTTGAGGCATATTAGATCGAAAACTCTGCAAAAAGAACAGGAAGCCATCTTCTAAGCCCAAACTTTTCAGATTGTTGCGTGAAACATGGCAAGAAATCCCTCAAGATGATATTCGTGAACTCATCGTTAGCATGCCTAAAAGAGTCCTTGCATTAAAAAAAAAAGCAAAAGGGATGTCAACCAAGTATTAGTTATTAAATTTATGACCATTTATAATTACTTCATTTGTATAAATTACTTGTTTAATCAAATAAACGGTTTCTGTGAGCGTCTATTCAATTCTGTAATGTCTCTGTATATATATATATATATATATATATATATATATATATATATATATATATATATATGATTATCTTCTAAGCTCAACAGTTTGGATTCATGCCTTTCCTAAGGGAATTCATGCGACGTGAACTGCCTAAGACGGAATTTGACCTCAGCTCGTCGATGTCTTTTCGGCGCCGATAACCGTTATGACACGTTTACTCATACCTGTCTCCACCATTAAAAAGATTAACTCAACAAAGAAGAAAATGAACAACCACCCGGAAATTAAGAGAATAAGCGTGATAGACAGATGATACACCAAGCCCAAAAGAAATGAAGTACTCGGAAATGAGAATGGACGAAAATACAGGTTGCACCAGCTATTTGAGGACACACTCACGTAATCCATTAATGGAAACGACCTAACGTTGTATTACTCAGTATGTCTCAAATTTGAACATTCGCATGTCTCTCATAGAAAACAGTAACGTGGCAGATTCCAATCTGATTAAAGAAATTAAAAGGAACATAAACGCTCGTGGTATTATTCACCCATGAGAGAGACTCGGAGGTAAACTTCATTTCTTCCCCCAAAAGCTTACACTATAGCTAAATTTTGCTTGATGCTATACTTTATTCATCTGATATTGTGCAGGCCAATTTTAATTAGTATACAGTATAGATTATTATTATATGAAATCCTTTCTTTATCACAAGTAAAAACAGATCAATATCTTTAAATGTGATTCACGCAACATGATCTTTTGTACTACATTTTTTTAAAATACTGAAGCAGCTATTTTTTTATTAAAGTTTTTAAGTGATTTAAAACAGATCTGAAAAAGATCATCTGAATACATTGAATTTGACCAGAAGTTTTTTACTGTAGTTTTTGTATCATTTTCTAACATCGGTCCCAAATTTTCATTATAGCAAGTTTTGATGGATCCTTATCAAGTTCTATAAATAATGCTTCCTGTACAAATTCTTTTAACCATTTTTCGTTCGTTCACAAATAACATTTTACTAAATATAGAATTTATATTCTTTGCAACTTAAATGCATGACGAGACTATTTGAACACACATAACTCTAAAACTTATATCTTGGAAGGCTTTCCCTATTTGTCTGAAATAATAACAGAATTAATGAAGGGAAATAAGATTTTTACTAAATAATCTACAAATAATGTATTATTAAAATAGCACATGTAATTGCCTTCGGTAAACGGTAAAAAATATTAAGTAAAAAAGGCATTTTCTGTCGCACAACCTAATAAAAGAAAGCAATGCGTGCCAGTCGCAGTCTGAGAATGTGTAACAAAATAGCAGAGAAGCGATACATTTTGCTTCGGGTTATGACAGCCAAATAGGTTAATATATGATGACAGCGCCTCCAAAAATGGAATAGTCTCGTGAAGACTGCCCATAAAAAATTGATTAGGCTGACTAATCTTCATCATCCTGTTATGATTACTTAAGCACGACTACAAAAATAAATAAATAAATAAAAATGAAAGAGCAAGAAGACGTCTTCACATGAGCGAAAACCTAGCAGATTCATTTTTTCTGTTAGCTGCAGTTCCAGGATAACTTTATTAAGGACTGATCAAATATGCCGCTCACTTGGAAAATATATTTTCCTCCTTGTCTATACACTTATAGGCTTTAAGTATCGCAATTTAGTCCAAACAATAGCAAATTGCTAAGCCGCCGTTGCTGCGTTTGTTTTGAGAATGCACCATATAAATACTTCCTCTAAATATCAAGGGCTTACGGCCAGATCACGTTGAAACATCGGTTCCCGTAAGATCATCGAACTTAATCAGCCTCGAGCCTGGTTAATACCTTGATGGGTGACTACTTAGGAATACCAGCGGCTGTAAGCTTCGATGTGCAGGTGGTTTAATGGATAATGGCTCGGAATTTTTAATCAGGGAGTCGAGTTTCAATTCCCACTGAATTCGCTATATTCACTTACGTGTAAATATCATTGGGAAAGGTATGTGTTCACATCTTTTCCTCGGACTGGTACATCTCACCGCGGACTGGTATCGGGCCGTGGACCATACGGTACCAGGCCGCACAGATAGAATAAAACCTTTTCCCCCCATTTTATTAACTATCGCGGTATTCTGTTTATATTTCTGAGATGAGGTATTATGTACACTATTTACATTATTCGGACTATGGTCCTCGTCTTTGTTGCCATATTTCTCACAACGTTTCAGACTTTTTCGGGTGTCCATTTAACATCAGGACAACCTTCAAAAGCTTGACGACACTTCGCAGATACCTCTCCCGAGTAAGACCTCCCTCCCCATAGAGAAGAAGATGACTAAAGACTGTGTGTACGCCATCTCGTGCAGCTTCGGAAAGAAATATAAAGGGGAAAGTGGCAGCCCCCTTAAGGTAAGGCTTCAAGAACAACAAAAAGCTGTAACACGAGGGGAAGTGGAAAAATCAAGCGTGGCTGACCACATATGGAGAGAAAAGGGAGATCACCACCCTCTGTGGGATCAGGTTGAAATATAAACAAAAAAATCATTGGAAAATTCGTAAACTTAAGGAATCAGCAGATATTCTAGTCTACAAAAATCTCCTGAGCCGACCAAGCATAGAAATGAATACAATATGGGAACCAGTAATAAGTGGTGTCAGAGAAAAGCAATACTAACAACGAAAATTGCAATATGAGCTCTGGTAAAAAATATAAAATTATAACAGCAAAAATTGCCATATGAGCACTGGTAAAAAAATTATGGCTGAAGACATTAAGTTTATAAGTCCCAGAAATTCATACACAGATGTCCTCAAAGACACATGGCACAGTGGATAAAGGCGTTGGTTAGATCCAGTGACAGGACCCAAAAGAATTGTGAGTTTAATACCTGGCTAATGCAGAATTGGAGAGAGAAATTAACAAGAGATAACTGACATCCATTTGACATGGCGCGTGGAAATAGAATAGTCTACCTCAGCGAGCGAAATAAATAGTTCAGTTCGACATTCCAACCACCTGAAGAAGGCCGAAACTTTGTGATAAATATGTCAACTAAGATTAGGACAATAGTCCGAATAATGTAAATAGTGTATGGCGGTCTAGTTTATTGTTTTACACACGTGGCCGATACCGACCAACAAAATTTCTTACATGACACTCGGTCAGTGGCGCAAAAAGGTTGGCGAGCACTGACCTATGGGTTAATTAGTAAGACTTGCATCCGTGAACCATTATTATCTAAAAATGTATTTGGCTTTAAATAACTTACAAAGGTCTGATAAGCCATTGAAAACGAGTCAATCAAACCAAGCATTTAAATATTCAAATCACAAAAGTAGGTTCATCAACATAAATTGATGTCAATGTCATCATCATTGTATGTTTTTACATTTTAAATAAAAGTAACACCATTCGTAGTTTATGAAACCTTTCACAGGTTTTATTCTTCTTTTCCAATGATTTTCTTCCTAATGCTAGCAATCCTTATCACGCACATCGGAGTGGGATGTTGAAGCTGAGGCTTTCGATACAAAAAAATCTTTAAATTTTGGAAAATCCTGACCTGAATAAATAAGATATAAGCATAATATGCAAATTGTATTAGAAACAAACGACTTCTGTGTGAATAGAGAACTTATTGATTGCGTAAGTGCAGCAAAACATTAAGTAAGCTTTTCTTATCATATTTAATCAACCTATATAATAGTTTCCTTCTAACAGAATTAGAAGGCCTAACAGGATCTTAACAATATATGATACACAAACGACACCCGTCTTGATGGTAGATTAAAAAAAAAACACTGAAAAGAAATATCAGACCAATTTTTTTGCGGAAAACCTAAAGAAAGGATTGGGCATTAATCCTTAAACGGCGGGCATTATCAATTGACGTTTCATTGGAAATCAGCAGGGGTCATCAATGATTAATTAAAACTTTTTCTAACCATACACGTAACATTCATTCATGATCCGAGTCTCAATGATAAATTGGCAACTCTAAGTTATTATTTATGATGATTCATGAGGTTTATGCAACCGATAAGTAAATATTTACATTGATGACAATAACTTTTAAAAATATTCAAGAGGATTTTTAAGCAATAGATTATAAGGAAAATTACTTAAATTTCAGCGTTAAGTTCGATTACGACTAAAATGCAACTAATACCGAAAAAAGGAACCGAATCGTCAACGAAATATGTAATATGTTTATTGAAGATGAAAAAGTCAATAAAATTATTTCAAGAAACAGCAACTGAGAATAGACAAAAAACTAAAAAGAAGAGGAGGAGGAGGAAGAGGCGGGAAAGAAAGAGGAGGAGGAGGAGGACGACGACGACGACGATGATGATGATAATGATGATATATAATTTGCCCATTGAAAAATACACAGAGTGAAGATAATCAGATAAATGATAGAGGTATTTAATGAATAGAAGGAAGGTACATTCATTACAACAAATAGGAGATGAAACGAGGAATTAATGGCGAGAAATAAGAAATATGAGGCTGGATAAATAATAAGTAGATGAGAGAAAGTGACTCTGAAATCAATGAGTTAAAAAAATGTCTGAAAAAAATGAAGTGAGAAAATAATAAGCAAAGTCAGAAAATGAAAAGAATTTCAATTATTAGCAAAGTCAAAAACAATTGTCAATGAGAAACAAATAAAGGTGGCTGAATAAAGAGAAAGATTAAACAGTTGCGAAGACAAATACTTTTTAAGCTTCCTCCAAATAAAATAATTATGTTATTAGGATAACATAAACTCGATTTTTAAGAAAGAAAAGCATTTTTTCAAATGGTAAATTTAACATCTTTTCATCTGAGACTCTATCTGAAATAGAGATTCATAACAATCACTCATTGACCTTTCTTTTGCTTGTTTGCGCCATTATCTTCTTTCTTTTACACCGAGTTATTTAAATCAGAATTTAATCAACAATCATTACCTTCCTTGATCATAAGAAGCTTACGACTCGAGCCCATTTGAAATATTGGTTGATTTTAGTAGTTAGGTATATTTACCCGGCATTCGCACCAGGGCTGGATGTGACACAAGGTCGTCCTGCATTGATTTCGTCCAGCGAACTGAGATGTTTCATCCACATTTAAGAATTGGGGGGGTTTTAATACTAACATTATTTTATTTGGTTTCTTGTAAATAGTTTTGTTTTCATATTGTAAATACTCTTTGGGGCTAGTTTTTAAATTTTTGTTTTATTCCCTCCGCCCCCGACAATGGATTGTACATATGGGGACTAGTTTGGACTTTCGTAGAGACATGAGGTATTATGGTAGATGTAGTAAGAAAGGTAAGTAAGAATGCATTGTTTTGGTGTTAGGAATATTGTGGTATGTTTGGGTCAGTGTTTGTGGGTAATTATGTTTAAAGTTAAGACAGATGACCGCTCTTTTCCGACCTCCCCATTTCTGCCTTGTGCCACATTTTGTAAATAATTACAAATAAATATTACTCTTTGCTTTAGTGCCGAGACATTATGAATGTAAGCGCAGTACTAGACTGTCATCTAGATTTCACCAATTTACAGTTGAGCTGGCTAAATGGGGCGGTAAGTGCTATGCTAACAGTTTCTTTTCTCACACTTCTCGCTTGTGGAACTCCCATCCGGCTCCATGATTTCCAGCTACCTTTAATCTGCAAAAATTTAAATGTGATGTCAATCGCTATCTAATGTCCTCCTGATTACTCTTTCCTCTCATTATTAATGTTTCTGTTCCCAATTCTTCACACCTTGTAACCTCTTGTATCTTAGTGGCTTTACTGACTTGCAAGAGGTGATATCGATTAATAAAATTACTGTTGAAAAAAATAAAAAATGAATTTCGGTTTCTGCCTATATTTCTGAGACGAGGTATTGTAACTATTGACACTATTTAGATCATTCGGACTGTTGTTCTCATCTTTATTGCCACATTCACGACTTTTCGGCCACTGTACTCTCCAGCCTTCTTCAGATGATATACGTTGGAATTTCGAACCTAACCCGTTATTTAGTCCACGGGAGTAGATTGTTCTAATTTCACGTGTCGCACCTTATTTGGATATCTCACATTAGAATAATCTGCTTCCCGTTGACTTAATAAAGGGTTCGATTCGAAATTCCAACATGTATCACTTGAAGAAGGCCGGAATGTCGTGAATATAGCAATAAAGATGAGGACAACAGCACGAAAGATGTAAATAGTGTAAAAAATTTCAATTTATTGCTCTTGGCTTTATTCTTCATATGCGAAAAACCTTCCTTAGCGAATTGAAACATACTTTCTGAAATAGATACATTTGCCACATTAGAATGAAGAAAGGGAATAGGATATTGTGCTATGCGAATAAACGTTCATACTGCTACTCGAAAATTAGCAGACATTCGTAGAGGAGCATGA
>OZ038505.1:44411959-44579459 GCA_964036315.1 Acanthosepion esculentum
TGCAGTTCTTAATTTTCAAAATAAATTAGACAACTTCAAAATATAATTTTGCTTTTTACTGGAGATTTATCTTCAAATATATTTAGCAAAACCGGACGTTATATTTTCTGAATTTGAGGTTTTATTTGTCCGGGTTAGTAGGTTATCACGAGTTTCTTTGCTCGGTTCAGTATATTATTTCAAGTTTCGTTGGATAGTGTGCGCCTAGTTGTCAGATCATTCAATCTAGCCCACGACTTGTTCTCTCATTGGCCGATTCAAATTCCTTTGGCAGTGCGTTAAAAAATTTACGTCGTAATAAATCTGTTGCGATTACTATACCTGATAAAGGGTTTGGAGTGATGATTTTGAATCACAATGATTTATTTAATAATATTATGCTAATATTAACTAACGAGAAATTCATTAAATTATAAACGACTGGGTCTTTTGACAAAACTAAAATTATTTAGACAAATTTTCAAATTTATCTGTTTAAATTGCTGAAAAAAAAGTTACCTCAAATAGAGATTTGATGTCGTCAGGCCGCTTGGTTCGTCGCGGCACCGGTTATATTGATTACCTAAGACCCATAAGTTCAGTATCCCAGTTCGGTTTATTTTGTTGATGATTAGCTCAGTCCAGCATGAATTGCGCTAAATGGTTGACTGAATTATTACAACCTGTGTTGGACATGTATTTGAAATACTGTAGCAAGGATTCGTTTACTTTTTTTAAGTACATCACCCCAAGCAAGGATGGAGTGCCACTAGCATGCAGTGGGTTACAGAGAGTAAGAGCAAAGAGGTGTGTTTGGGAAAAGGATAAAGACAAGGACAGGGGTCAAGGTCAAGGCATCAGAAGATGTCGTTTGACATTACATTTGAATATTTGAAGATTGTAGCTATCAGGGAATCAAGTGATAGAAAGGGAGTTCCACTGACGGGAGGTGCGAGATAAGAAGCTGTTGGAGTAGAAGAGATGGCTACATTTAGCCGTTTCGACAGTGAAAGGGTGGAGCCGAGATGCCAACTTTGTAGCACGCTTAAATTCATGCAATTTGGGAACCGGTGAAAGTAGCTCGTCGGAACAGTTGCCATAAAAATACTTGTAGAAAAGACAGAGGGAAGCCACATGACGTCTGTAAGATAGTGACTGTAGACGAGATGCCAGATCAGGACCAATGACGTTGCATATCCGTCTCTGGATTTTGTTGAGGACCTCGAGATAAACAACGGGAGCACCAGACCATATATGGCAGCATTATTCCATGCGAGGACGAATGGTTGATTTGTAGATTTGAAGAAGGGACTCAGGCGAGAAAAAATTTTCGGGCACGACACAGAGAACCAACTCTTATTATTGTTCTTTTATCTCTGACGACACATGTGTTCTTTCGATACCAGTAATTTATTTACTTATGCTTTGCTCAAAAGACTACAGATATCTATACTGATGCTCTGTATTGTGGTTATCTTTCTCTACTCCCAGCTGTATTCTTGAAACTGTTTCTCTTGAACTTATTAAGTTTGTTACCACTTCGGTGGATCGGGTTTGATTAAGTAACGCAAAGGCAAATTGACGGGACACCAATGACAAGCATTTGATAGCTCACATATTCGAGGACTTTCATGATCAAAGATTATTTTCCACTGCCAGCCAACCCAACTGCTACGTGCGTTATGTTGATGGCATAGTCTGTGTGTTTAATAGTCAGTTAGAGGCGGAGGTGTTTCATGTACTGTTTGCATTCGGCTCTCCACTTGTGAAAAGGAGAGCGATGATGAGTTATCGCTTTTGGGTGTGTCGGTACAAAAACAGAGTTGTAATTTCGTTTCATCTGTGTACCAAAAATTCACATTTACAGGATTGTATACTCGATGGGATTCGTTATGTCATAGACAGTATACAATTAATCTTATACAACATTTATTGCATCTAGCCTTATTGATCTTTTTTACAAATATATTAGAACAAGAATTGGAAGTTTTTAGTCAGATATTTTATGATGATGACTATCCTCTCGATATACAGGGTGGGTCAAAAGTAGAT
The DNA here is from genome assembly GCA_964036315.1 of Acanthosepion esculentum. Lineage (NCBI taxonomy): Eukaryota > Metazoa > Mollusca > Cephalopoda > Sepiida > Sepiidae > Acanthosepion > Acanthosepion esculentum. Next base: position 44,413,991 of record OZ038505.1, read on the forward strand.
TACATTAATATTTGTTTGTTAAAATCATATTTGTTCAAAACTGTTTACGTATTTGTTTAACACTTTACTTACATTTTTAGCATAGTTTAATCTCTTAAATGCTCAAAATGTCCTCCTTTAATATTACAAGATTCCTCGAACCTCTTTTTTACTACACCCCCCAAAAAAAGAAATCCATTGGTGTTAGGTCAGATGAACATGGTGGCCATTCCATGCTGCCTCTTCTTTCGAACCAACGCTGTGGAAAGGTATGGTTAAGGTAGTTCCTTACTGCCAAAGCATAATGGGGAGGTGCACCATCTTGCTGAAAGAGCAGTACGGGAAGGTTAGATCTAAAACGTGAAACAAATAGTGAAAAGCCTACTTTTGGACCACCCCATAGTTCAATATAGCATTACTACTAAGGTTTCAACCTTACGTAAATTAACCTTTTGACTCTGAAAACGTTTTGACTCCTGTGTAACTGAGATTGTCATAGATTGTCGAAGCTGATGCGAGATTTGCAAAAACACGCATTGACTTAAATTCTTAAAAATAATTTTATGTGAGTTGACAATCTACTGCAGGCGAAATTAGTGCAAAATATTTTTTATTAATTCTGACAGAAACATAAATAAGTTTGAAACGTTGTAGCTATAACAACCAAAATGCAAAGTACAAGTAAATATGCATAACAATTCTTTGCTTAGATAATGATTATCTGTTATTCAAACTTGCTCACAGGAAATTTCTTTGACCATGAAGAAGTTATGTGATATTCTCATCATTATATAAGAAGAGAGTAAATATTATTTGTCATTAATTTTGACGGCTTTGTTTTTATAATACAGGAGAAAAAAGATTTATACTTTACAATTGTTAACATGTAAAATAATTTATATGAAATGCGTGTAATAATAACTTGCTTCAAAGCACCAAACTATAATAAGCTGAGATAGCAACAGCTGGAATTGTCAAAGAGAAACTAAAAAAAATAGTCAAAAATGAAATAAAAGTAACAAATCCAAGTCTCGTTTAGTCGCAGGAAGTATTCAGTCGCGTGTTAAATTTCGTCCTGTAGAGCAAAACACATCCATTGATCATTCATGACTAAAATTATTAGGAAAATATCTGGAAATGTTCCAAAAGGATGATGTGCTTCGTTTATTGTGTTTGTTATACACAGACTGGTCGTCAGATATTGACTTGAAATAATTAAAATCATTATTGGAGTAATTTACAAAGCAAATGATTATAGTCTCAGAAAGAGAAGTGAAACCATTAGTTGATTAAGAATGGATATTCCTGCTTAAATATACATGGCATTTTTAATTGTTTTAAAAGCTGGGTTAGTTAAATAAAAGGAATGTAAGTATAAGTATCCAGAAAATAATTAAAAAAATACTAAACACTTAGAAACAATACTATATAAGTATATATAAGTTCTTAAAAATCAATAAAACCTGTGGGGCATGCGTGCACAAATGATATATATGTTGTTGTGGATTCCGGGATGAATCCGATATCAATGAATAACAAACACCAGGAACGGATAAGGAAAATAAATGTATTAACGTAATAATACAAACTGGTAATACGGGTTAGTAGATCCAGGAATGAGGGTTAGTAGCAATAATATATATATACAGTCTTGGTATTGAAGTATCGCGGATGACTCCTTACTGAGTCTACGTGGTCGCTAACGGTGACGCTTGTGCTACCCTCCTCTATTACAGACAGTATTTACTGTCCCCCCACGAGGGATAGATGTGGCACAAGGCCGGGTTTAAAGTGGGGCATTACCGAGCCTGTAGGCTCGGCCAAAAATGCCCGTAGATCCCATATAAACGAGATCGGGTTGGTCAACCTCCCCGAACGAGAAACTGCCCTTCGGCGGAGCCTTGTTTGGGTTCCTCTCTGCTCAGAGGCAGAGAGTTCGACCGTCTGGCCGAGAAGGCGTCGCCGTCTACTTGATTACAGACTGTCCGGGTATTCACTGGTAGTAGTATATGTATACCTCGGGTGAGTCCATTTGTGTAAAAAGGGTATATACTTAGAAAGCATTGTGCTGTTCGCATATTTACTATTTGTGAAAGATGTTCTGTGTACATAATTTCTTTGTTTCCAGGGTCCTTCAATTAATCCTATGTATACTTTTTCTTCATTATCTGGTGATTTTATCGTGGCGTGGTATATTACGTTGTTTTGTAATATAAAAAGCCACGATAAAATCAAAGGCATTCTGTCGTGTTGATTCAATGTTCACTTATATATATATATATATATATATATATATATATATATATATATATATGTGTGTGTGTGTGTGTGTGTGTGTGTGTATGCGTGTGTGTGTGTGTGTGTGTGCGTGTGTGTGTGTGTGTGTGTGTGTGTGTACTTTAAAAACTGGGATATCAATTGTATCCGCTACCTTAATTCCAAACTTACGGTATCTTCAGGCGATTTTTATCAATTAACCTCCCAACGCTTATACACACACACACACACACACACACACACACACACACACACACACACACACACACATACATATATATATATATATATATATATATATATATATATAATTGTACCTCTCTATGAGTTTAGGTGTATTTTTATATATTCAACGATGATTGATTATGTATCTATAATAAATAGTCCTAAGTTTTTTTCATTTTGGACAGAATACTATCAATTCTGTTCTAATAAAAGAGGTATTGCCACTTGCAGCATTTGCGCAAATTAATAACTTGATAACCAAAAAACTAAAGCTAAGTCTTATCATAGTCACTTGATTCAGTCTTAATCAACGATATACCATCACCGAGCAGACCCATATCTTTTACCATTCGCGAGGAACCAGCACTCTCTCAACCCAGACCTCAGGTGGAACTCTTACATACGATCGATCGTTAAAAATGCTGAAAAATGGTGGGTTATTATTACACGCATTTCATATAAATTATTTTTCTAGTAAGAACCTGACTCCTGTTGCTAACCTCTGCCTGAAAAGAATAAAAGCACATCACACGGAAAAAGGAGTACTGCTGCCATATATCGGTAGAGACTGCCCAGTCTTCATCTTCCCGTTTCGACAGAATCCAAAAGCGTCTCCGCTTCCTTGTGTATGACGAATTATTTTCCACCATACGATCCCTTCCCCACAGACGAAAAGTCGCAAGCATCTCTCTGCTTTATTGCTATTTCCTTGGAAAGTATTCAGACGAACTACATTCCTTAGTATTCCTCTAGTGAGATGTAAGTTCCACTCGAACAGCTCTTCCGACGAATCACTGCTTTGCAGAAGAAACACCCTAGAGAATGCATCCCCTGTCACTACAATCTAAACTTTTCACGTCTAGGGTCAAATGTTATCTTTCACACATATCCCCATAAATCGCTCCTCTTAATCTGTAATCATCTACCTCGAGTGGCTCTTGGGCCTTGTACTGGCTGAACATTACTGTAAAAAATCAATTAAAAATAGTAGTTACAATGTAGTTTAATATCTTATAATTTTTTACTGAAAAAAAAAACACGTCCAAAGGAAAATCTATATTTAAACCGAGAATAAAATAGTCAACATGAATGTGAAAAATGTCCAGTATTCTAAGATTTCAAGTATTAATTCCAGATGATTAATTTATCAGAACGAAGAATAAAGATTCATTAATGAGCTTTCAGATTTCAAATTAAATTTTATCCAATGATGATTTATATAATAGGGATTCAGGTTTTCATGACTTTTTCATTAATATGAACATAATTTAAATATTTAATTTTCAAGTAACATCAAACATTCAATGTTTTAAATAATATACACACCGATATGCGACCTGCTTGTTAAAATGGCTTGACTTTCTCACACGGTGACATCGTCATCTCTTAATCCATGACTTGTTCTGATCTCACATCTACGACAACATACTGAATTTAAGATTCAACGCCAAGTGCACAAAAGCTGATCGATGCATATCGATGATTTCCCAGGTGTAAGATAAATCAGTGTTTTGTCTTTCGTAGAAAACAATAAGCAATATCTATAATCTGAAGGAGCAAGAATTTTAAGAATAACACCTACAAGACTTCATCCCTGGCAGTACACCCTGACAAGTCCTTATATATATCAATCATTCCACACGCTTTGGGACAAAACATTTAATTAAGGAAAAGATTTTGTACTGTTACCCAACTTTAAAGGATCTTTAGTCAAAGAAATAAATTATCACCTCACATAAAATTTAGAGGCATTGCATGAAGGAATTTGTAAAAGTAGACATAGCTTGGACAATTCTAAATTCATGGAGCATCCATTGAGGAAGAAAGTCTTTACTAATTTATTATGGAAAGTGGTAAAGAAAACTTCGTCGCGCCATAAAATCTCAGGCTATTCAACCGCGAGTCTGATGATGTAACTAAATATTTTGTTGATAGGAGCAAGAAGAGACTTAATGATGCAATATTTGCGCAATCTAGTGTGGATCCTTGGCCAACTCTTGTTTAATGAATTATTTCTGATGAAGCATTTTGGTCGAAAACTTTAGAGGTCTTACTTAAGGCATCTCTATTGCAACATCAAGGTTACGTATAGTTTTGATTTCCTTCCCATTGCTGTAACGTAGCTTCCCTTTTTCTTTGCTATAAATATCTTCTTCGTAATTGTTCTGATGAACCTTCCTGTATGGTACCTAGACTTTATGAATTTAACTGCAATACTAGTTTGGCGACAAGGTCTCAATATTTTACAGCTTGAATGGCTAGATGCAACCGTAAGTTCTATGCTAACAGTTTCCTCTCGCAATTCTCGTTTATGGAACTCTCTTCCGATGTCTTGATTTTCGGTCAACTAAAATTTAAATGCATTCGTTATCTTCTGCGTTAATTCCTGTTCTTTTATTGCTCCCTTTACTCAATAATGCTTATTTCTCATTATCTCACGCCTAGCAATCCACATACGTCTTAGTGGCTTTATTGCTTTGCTTCGGTTGAAATGATTAAAATAAAACGATATGTATATATAAATACAATACTTGTAAATTAATTCCTCCTCACTAAGAGTTTCATTAATGTAGTCTCAATCCAAAAAAAGCTAAGCTTTATAATAATATGCATACACTAATATATACGCATATATATCTATATATATTAGGAGTTGCGTCTGCTTTTTTGATAGGTATCGATTTATAAGTTAGAAAAGAGATGGCACTGAGCGTTAAAATCGCGTATACACTTTAATATGTTTATATTAAAGAAAAGTATAAAATTTAGTTTATTTTTCTTTTAATATAAATGTTTCTAGTCAGTCATTGATTTCTTATGTTACCCTCCTCGGTTTCAAATAAACGGAAGAAAACTACCAGGAAATTCCAAGCCCAGGAAATTAGTGTGCTCATTAAGAGAATAGCAGTACAAAAGCTAATCTACCGACCAGACCTAGTAAAGATATTAAGGTCCAGAATGAGTCCAAAGGTACCAGTGAAGACGAGACCCGGGAACTCGCCTTTATGGTCGAAGTCCCCCTCCTAAGTTGCATCATAAACATTGAAAATTTTTTGAAAAAGGCTAAGAGTTTCGTACATCTTGTAAAAGAAGATGAACTCTTAGAAGATGTCCAAGAATTAAAATGTTTGAAAAGAGAATGGTGTCGGTCTTCGTGGTCGACAAGCGAAACGCACAAAATTGTCGCTCATGCTCCTGGGGTTCAAACCCCAAAGAATTATTAAAGGTATAGGGTTCTTCATGTGGTACGTACTGCTGCACACTGTTGAAGATTGTCTGGAAATGGCCAGAAGAGAACTTATAACGAAAGAATTCATTTTACGGACGGAATATGAAGGTAAGCGAAGGTCCCCATAGCGGTATTCGGGGTTCCTTCTTAGTGTCGGAAGAGCACCAGTCTTCATGCAGTATGGCCAAATTCTAGGTGCGACTTTCGACAACCTGAGCATGGGATGGAGCTTTGACATAATGCTCGATCGTTTGGTCTTCATCTCTGTTCCCAACTGTTTGGACTTTTGCGGCCGGAAAATGCTGGTAATTGTAACCGGCAGAAAACCTACTTGTTGTGGGTGTGGGGAGTCTGGTCACCTCTCCTCCTGCTGTCCAGAGAAGAAGGCTCCTGGACTTCCGGCCACAGGAGACCAAAATCCCTCTCTGTCCGATACTGTTACCTTGGCGCCTGTAATCAGCTTACCGGTGACACGGACCCAGGGGACAATCCCTCGGTTGGGTCCCCCCCCCAAAATCCGATGCCTTTCGCAAGTGCAAACAAGGAAGAAAGAGAATGGCGTGTCGTTGGTAGTGGTAGAAGGAAAGTCGAACAGCAGGGCCACAGTCCCATGATTACCCAAGGGACATTGACACCTACAGCCCCATCCCCTATACCATTTCTAAGGAAAATGCCCCGGTGTCGTATACAATATCTGCATCCGAGATTCAGAAGGAAAATGAGCCCAGCTGGAAGAAAATCGAAAAATTGCGGAAACTGAAGGAATTGCTAGACGCTAAGCGGTTTAATAAACCGAAGACAATGGGGTCTCCAGGTCCCTCATGTTCTGCCGCGACTTCCCCTTCATCTAAAAACATCCAGTAATCCACCTCTACCCAAATCCCTGACGAACACACGAACAAAGACAAAAACTTCTATTTAAGATATTCCGTTGCCACGACCATCTCCTTTCAATAAGTACCCCGGCCATACACCAATATCTACACCGTCGAATACACCTACTCCAACTTCTCAACCACAACAAAAAAGAAATAGAAGTCTCGAAACTCCGGTCGTATCGGGAAAAAAAATCAAACAACCGTACCTACCTGGGGAAGATGTCTGCCGCGAATACCTGGAACAGTCAGAAAGTTTTTTTGCCCAGACACGAAACCCAAAAGACGTGAATTGTCTCTGGAATTTCCACCAGATAAACGGAAGAGACATTGAAGTGCCACAAAATTTCATAAGGGCTAAAAGGATTAAGCATGTCTCTTAAATTAGTGCCCCCAGCGGCGTATATGAACGATATGAATTGAAACAATATTGTTCTGGACGGCTCTCCGTTTTTGTTCACCATCCCTATATAGGGGGCTTTAAAATTAACACTTCCCATATTGGCGACCTGTCTCTTGATGGATGATGGATGAAGAGGGCGATTTCTGGGGATGGCAAGATTCCAACGGCAGCTGAACTAGACACCCTCAATATTCAAGAGAAACTGGGGAAAAGTTTTCATCTGTTGAGGGGCTCAAGGCTTAAGTCTACCCATGTTTTGCGAGTATGGGAGTTAGGTCAGAGTGGCTGGCATATAGAAATATCCTTTCTCCTTTGAACACCAATGTTAACAGACTTAACAGCTGACTAATTGGAGAATTCCCCGGTGAAGAGAAAATGTTGACAGTAATGACAAAGAACAAGATGCAGAAGAGTAACTCATCCTGTCGAGTTGTTGAACTCAATTGAGTTGTCGGGGTTGCCTCCTCACATCCTCGAGTTGAAAATCAGCATGCCAATCATTAATCTTGAGGAACATGGAACCTCCTAGAGTTGTGAATGGAACTCTCTACACTATTTCTCGCCTCCATGCAAATGTAATTGAAGCCACCAAAGGCGATACCATTTTACTTCCAAGAATTCCATTAGTTTCATCAAACAGAGAGATCTCCTTCAAATGTCGAAGGCTCCAGTTTCCATGCGATTCCTGTTTTGCAATGACTGTTCATAAAGCGCAACGACAAATGTTCAAGGAAATTGGAATTAACCTGTCTGTTCCATAATTTTCATATGGACGGAGTATCACGAACAGGAAGTGCAAAAAGATTAAGCATACTTACTCCAAATAATCAGAAACGCAATGTAGTTTATCCAGAAGCCCTTTTGGATTAATAACAGACTTTAAATATCTTGTTCACAAATTGGGTAGAGCAAACTGTCATGTTTACAAAGAATGTTTCCTATGCTGAACACTAGGTTGTATACCTGGATAATAAATTATTTTTAGTTTGATAAGGAATTTGCTACAATTCATTTTTGATTGGTCATGGACCAGATACTTCTGCTATGCCATGTTTGCCTAAAAACATAAAATACAATTAAAATTACAAAATTAATGAAAAATGTACATTTAATAAAGATAAAAATTTAGACTTTCATTTTTATATGTAACAAAAATATACTCTCTGTTACTCCTCTCTTTCCCCTTTCCGTCTCTCACTCCTTGGTGTTCGTAAACTTCTTTTAATCCGATCATGGACCGGGTATTTCTGCTAGCATATATATATATATATATATATATATATATATATATATATATATATATATATATATATATATATACGTCTGAGCGCTTAACATGCGTGCGTTCGAATGATTTCGCGTGAGAGGCGACTAACATGTTGAAATGAAACTAAAATGTATACATTTATGTCTGAGATTCTGAACATCCCTTTCAACATAATTTCAATGAAAATACAAATTAAATAGCATATATATATATTTTATTTTTATTTTTATTTTTATATTTTTACATTTTTTCTCCTTGGTAATTCTACAATTTAAAACTTAATAGAGATTTGATTTAGATTTCTAAATAGGTAATTTTAATTTTTTACTTTTAATTTTAATTTCAAATTTTATAAATCTTTTAATATATATGATAACCTTGCTTAGTTGTCAAATTTTTCGAATCATCCTATACTTGTATTTTGATTGGTCACTCTAGCTTATGTAACAGCGTTTACTCCTGGCTAAGGATCGTCGATGAATTTGAAACTTTTAAAACCATTTATTTTATATTCTACATCGTCACTTGATAAGACACTAGAAGTGTTGAAACAAAATGGCTACTTTTGTCGTGATTTTATAACATATTTATGTTGTAATATTCAAATAAATAATTATATATATATATATATATATATATATATATATATATATATATATGTGTGTGTGTGTGTGTGTGTGTGTGTGTTTGTAATAAGTAATACATTTGCATGAATTTGCTCGAATGAAAGAGCCTATATATCCATGAATACGTACATATAGGCGTTATTCAAAGAGCGTGTTTGTTGTCAGTATTTAATATGTAAAATTAAACAATGCGTTATTAAGTGGATACTGACTACCTGCACATTTTTCATAGTTGCGATTTTTAGACTTTCAAACTAGTCTAATGGACTTGGTTCTCATACGGACACACATGGATACACACACACACACACACACACACACACACACACACATATATATATATATATATATATATATATATATATATATATATATATATGAACAAATAAATAACATATATCTATGTAAATCCTCACACACATAATGTATATAAATATTGTATCAACTAAATTTTTGTATAGTCACGCAAGATTGTACCTCAGCTTTGAAAGAAATCCGCTTAGCTACAAATCTGACGTCATCCCGAGGCAAAAATAAAAGAATAAATTACCTTATTATATTCCATGTTTTTTTTCGAGACAGTAACCGTCGCATTTATCAGATATGAATGAAGACAATTATATGATGAACATTTGTAAAAAAATGTTCCTTTCTTATACTGGCTGATTTCAATAATGCATTTGTTTAAAGAGTTTTGATTTGTTTCAGTTATCCACATCTAAGTATTCTTTTCTGCAAAGCGTGTTACCCATTTTGTTAATTTTTCTTTTCTAATTTTTTGGATCTACTGGAACGTCTATATACACTGACAAATTCGTTTTTTTTATAGAAAGATCTGTAAAGTAACCTATTTGTATTTCATAATTGTAAAGAATCTCTTCTTATGGGCAACATAATAAATAATTTGACGGTGTTTCATTTATAAGTTCTTTCTGCTTCAAAGGTAGAATTAGTAATCAATAACAGTTTTCCTTGCTAGAATTTTGCAGGTCAAATGTACGCATATTATAGGCCTGTAATTGCTTACGACTGTTTCTTTTTCAGCATCTATTTGTATCAGAAATGTCTTGTTTTCCCAGTATGTAGTTTAGGATTCTTGCTTTCATCAGTTATTTCTAAAGTAGCTGGGTAACCTAGTCATGTCTAGGTGTAAATATTTCGAATCTTAGCTTAGTGTCCTTTTTTCGTCGTCTTTCATCGTAATGTAATTCCCTTTATTAAAAATCGTAGAAAAATAAAATATATTTTCTGAAACTTTATTTGAGGAATATTAGTTGATTTAAAGTATAATTGATCTGAGTTGAAACCAATTTTATTTACTTTAAGTTTAAAATATCGCAGACTTGCATTTTAACCCAATAATAGCTGTGTTTTTAAGCCGACAGTAGCTGTGTTAGGGTGTTGAGAGCCTGATGACAGATCTAATGTTGTTCTACGGAGACTTTATTTGTAAAACATAATTTAAGAAAACGATGTGAGTGCTCTTTTATATTATTTTTAAGTAATCTTAAAAACATTAGGAAAATATTCTTCGTAATGTAATGCTTTATTGAATTTTAGAAATTTTGACTTTAAATTTACTATAGTTATCGCTCTTATTTTCTGATATGTCGTGCGTGTTCGCCCATACTTACAAAATTCGACACGTTTATACACAAAAAAATACGAAATTCTTTTAAAAATATTAGTATTTGACGATTTGTATTAAGCTTTTTCATTTATGATTTGTAAATATAGTTTTCACTTAATAATAACATCATCTAAAAGCCTGAAATTAATACAGAATTATAAAAGATTTAAAACTTAATAATTTTTCTAATTAAAATTAAAGAAAAAACAGTTATTGTAAAAATTCATTATTCATTGAAAAATTCTTAAACAATAGTGTCCTTAATATATTTTATTTGTAAAAGTAATTAAAAGTATTTCTAAAAAAAACGGTAGGTAGGTGACGGGTCAACTACCAAGTGTCTCCTATCTACCATCCCAGAGCTCGTATCTTCATTACTATCAACTCTCTATTCACCTGCACATCACAACTGGTAATACGAAAGTGACCCATCGCCTATATTTACATCTATTCATATAAACGCAAAGCGAAGTGGCATCTATTTTGAATGTCATGATCAGGATATCAGTAAACATCAAGATATTAATGATTTTTTTTAATTATCTTCATCCTTTTCATAATTACGTTTAGATAAAAATGTGCGAAATTCTATTATTTATGGCGATATACACAAGAAACACCATTTTGTTTTTATTCATTACTAATAAATATTTTCTGATATTATTCTGTAAATGCTTCTTACATTTTTCATCACCTTCCAATAAACAATTTTAATGCTAAGTGGATAATCTTTATTCAAGCAGATATTTTTGATTTTAGAAATACAAACACTGAAAACTTAGTTTTAATTATCTTAAATCGAGATTGCTAATATATTAAATTCAAAATCATGAATGTATTGGTTGTTTTTTGTCATTGTTGCCTTTGAAAGTCTCTGTCCACATTCAATTGCATAAAATAACGAATCACGACTGAATAGGTTCTTTATTCTCAAGAAATATTCAGTGAAACACAATAAAATGTCTACCATGACAGCTGACTATATTTTCCGAAATTTAAAATACATAACCTCCGTTCGATGCAATGCAATATTCAAAAGAAAAGGACAGAAAAAGTTTTGTTCTGATATTTGAAGCAGACGTAAGAACAAAGCAATCAGAGAGAAAATTAGTTCGTGACGAAAGAATTTAAATGTAACGAAGCGGGAATTGAGAATATGCACACAACGCTAAATTGTCATATACTAAAGAAGAAACTTTATCAAATATAAATGTTAATAAACAATATTTTAACAATGATTAAAAATCCATGTCTTCAAAACGCACGATTATTTAAGTCAATGTAAACGTAGTTTTGCCTTTATGTTTACAGAACAACACATCCTCTAGAAAAAACATCTTGGCTCCTCACTATTCTGTCTCGCGCCACACACACACACACACACACACACACACACATACATATATATATATATATATATATATATATATATATATAATTTATATATATATATATATGTAATTATTTATTATAAAAAATTTAAAACTTCTAACCTCATAGTTAAAAATAATAATTCACCTCCTAGAACAAAATTAAATAGAGCAAATATTATTTACGAATTCAAATGTCCATTAAGGAATTGTATTCCTCAAGAATCAAATTTCGTAAATAATTATATAGGCCACACTACAAATTGTTTAACACGCAGATTAACTCTACACCTTTCTGACAATAGCTCAATTAGATCTCATTTAAATATTCATGGAGACCTACCGGACACTATTCGGAATATACTTGTCGACAACACTAATATAATAACATTATCCACTTGCAAAAAAAAGCTAAAAATAATGTAAGCCTTACTAATAAAAACAAACAAACCAACACTTAATAATATTAACTTTGAACTTGGACATAATATCTTGACCGTGTTTTGAAACAAAGCAAAAAATTAAAATCACTTTATAAAACATACATATAACAAACTATTTCTATTTCTAATTCTAACAGTTGAAATATAATCCTTGAAAATGGCTAAATGCATAGCCGAAAGCGCTCGGATAAAAAGAACATTCGGACAGTTTTTATATAATTTATCCTTTGAAAAGAAAAACTTTATTAGATCGCACGAGAAATTATATAAAAAACTAAATAAAAGCACCTTGTCAGTCGTTTTTAATGAAATGTGCATATATATATATATATATATATATATATATATATATATATATATATATATATATATATATATATATATATATATAACTATGCATGTATATGTATGTATACTCATCAAAGGAAAAACTTAACACATTATCGAAGAATTCGGTAATAAATTTATTTCAACAGATAAGTTTTTAATATCTGCTTCAAAAAAACGAAATTGCAAAACGGTTTGAATTTATCCAGACAATATATTAAATCACAACAGAACAAGAAGTAAATTTTTAAATTACTTGACTTAGAAAAACTTTCCTGGGGATTTACATTGTTGAAGAGAGGAGTGGTTAGCAAGGAAGTTGTTGGCACAATGTGCAGAGGTGGGAGGGGGAAATACAAATTACAGCTAGTGAAATTAAATATATGACTGGTTATGCTTACCATTTACGGATTTGATATATATATATATATATATATATATATATATATATATATATATATATATATATATATATATATATATATATACATATATATATATGGTGTAGCAGCAAAATTGTCCCAAATCTTGTTACAGTATAATTGTCCATCTCACAGAATATTTAATATCTAAAAATAAAACACTAAATTAATTGAGTTTCTTTTTTCCAGGTTTTTAGATAAGACGTTTAGCCCTTTTGCCACAATTTGTCGTAAGGATCACTGAAAAACCATTTGATTTATTCAGCTAGAAAGAGAACAGGTTAAAATCGTTTTGTGTCAGACCCACTGTTTTCTCTTCTGAGAGACAAAGATCATTCAGTAATGGTGCCAACATTCATACTCTGGCTTCCATCTTCAAAGTTAATTCAAGAATCATCCAGATAACGGTGAATAAGTTTAAAAAAGAGGGAACAGTCGGGAGGAAAACTGGACCAGGAGGTCACAACAGGAAGAGAGTTCATCATTTCAGCTTAGAGCAAAAGAGATCAATTAGAAAAGATCCAACTCAATCCATAAGACGTTTGACATGTGAGAGGGGAGTTTCAGCTATGGCAGTCGAAAGAGCAGTGAAAAATAACTTAAAAATGAAATCGTACGTGAAACTTGGGAAGCAACTTTTTATTACAGGACAGAAAGTTAGAAGGTTAGAGAGGACGAAGATCATCTTGAATAAGTTGTAAATGATCCTGGAATAATATTTGTATATTTGAACTTTACTTCAATTCTTCATGAGCATCCGATCCTTAGTTATGTTTAATTAATGATGAAAATCTCATTTTCGTTTATGATCGATTTCCTCACGTTGTTCTGTTAAGCTTGGAGAGTAATTATACATTCCTATTGCTCAAAGTAGAGTGCAATAGTGTTATAAAAACCTCAGAGAATTCCAGTAAGATAACTTTAATCATTTCTGAGATACAACGGTTCAAAATTTAGTCTAACAATTGGACAATTTTGCTGTTACACCTGTGATATTTATTTTAAGTAAGTTCCTTTCTGATAAGCTTAATCACATTATCGTTGAAAGACTAAAGGAAAACACCATATTGATACATGTTTAAATCCAATCTAAGCTTTCCGCTTACATAAGCCATTATCAAAGATGACAATTTCAATAAATCAAACAACACAAAGACGAAACTACAATAATAGTCCACCCTTGCTGCTTGAATAAGCTCAAAGTAACGACAAACTCGTATTTACGAGACAAAGAAGCGAAAATTGCGTCGCAACTCGTGACGTCACACATGACCATGCGAGTGTGAAAAACGAGAAGTATTAAGTATGGGAAGCCGTTGGTATAAACCAATGCCTTCTGCTATAAATTATAGGCATTTAAGAATGTTTGTGGAGATTTCACTCTCACGTGGTCAAGTGTGACGTCATGAGCTGCGACGCGATGTTTGCTTCCTTGTCTCGTATATATATATATATATATATATATATATATATATATATATATATATATATATATATATACAGGGTGTATCAAAATATTTTTATAAACTTTGGGGCGCGGGTTCTTCACACTAAAGCACAAAATTCTGTATAAACATACGTTCGCAAATCAAGTTTATGGAAATTTTACGATAGATGGCTCTGTGTCGTCATTCATGTACATTTTTGGCTTATCTGTCTTCAACGTTTATCGTGTGTAGTAGTGAGTTAACTGAGAAGTGTTCCGTTTAACAATGGCAGGACAGTCATGACGTGAGCAGATATGATTTTTACATACAGCCGATCGAATGGTAATTGAACGCGAGGCTGCACTGATATATCATATTGCATTTCTAGACCGAAGTCGGCCGTATCATCCAACCATTGGTGCGTTTTATCGTCGCGTTGCTGAAACGTGGTAACACAAACTATGGATCAAGAAAAACAAACGTACACCTAACCATGAAGAACAAATTCTATAGGCTGTCGGAAACAATCCAAGTATCAGCACACCTCAAGTTGTTCAAGGATGTCGTACATCTGATACTACCATATGGAAGCTCCTGTATCCGTATCATTTGCAACATGTGTAGGGCCTTTCCCACTAAAATCACTCACCACAGGAGAACCGATTGTTTATTGCACAAACTGAAGATCCGTTGATTGTCTCTTCAGTCTTGTTTTACAGATGGTAAGTGCATATGTTCTCCTAGCATGTCTTACAGGAGCTATCTACAGGGAGTTTATTTCCAACACACAGACCTGCTAGAGGATGTACCCCTGCTAATACGAAGACGCATGTGGTTCATGCATGATGGGGTTCCAGCACATTTCAGTCACATTGTTCGGGATGCTGTGGCTGGCATCTACCATGAAAGTCGGATAGGTAGGGGAGAACCGGTTCTATGCAGGTTCCCCCGACCTCAATCCTTTGGAATTTTATCTGTGAGGACACCTAAAACAATTGGTTTATGCAGCAGACATTAATAATGCTTAGACGCTTCATCAACATGCTGTGGAGGCTTGTGAAAGCATTCGAAACCGTGTAGGATTATTTGAAAGGGTCCACCAGTTAATGATCGGACGGGTACATGCATATGTAGAAGCAAGCATTGATAGCTTTTTGGACATATGTTTTTATAGACATTTTACCTTATTTTGGTACCGGAAACCTGCTCACAAAGTTTGTACAAGTATCGTTGGATTGATATATTTGATACACCCTGTATAGATACCCCTAATGACGAAAATGAGCATACACGGATAAAAAGATGTCCAGAAATTAATAAAGATTTTTTATGGAAAAGTTAATTTTTAAAATCCTTTTTAGAAATTTTGATTAAAAATCTTGTTTTTCTGGTGTGAAACGGGACCATAAGTTACTATGGAAAATTGAACGTCTTTTTGCGGCGAAAAGCACTTTGATTTGGAAATTCTTGCAAATATCATATAATATTCGAATTTTAATGAATCGTTCAAGACTTATTCACAAATTAATTAAATTATTTATTAATTCTTCCTTTTTAGAAAATCTTGGTAAAAAGATTTTTTTTACATTAGTTGACCCATCCCGTATATATATACTCCTTAAAGAAGGTGGAAGTGGTCTTATTCATGCCATGCAAGACAACAACTCTTGGCTTACTAACATTCATGGAAATAACAAATGACTGGATGATACATTTAGCCAAATATCACGAAAAGAAAAACGAAAAATATTCAATCATGAAAGAAGGTTGTAAATACAAACGAGATATAAATTTAGTAGATTCTGTAGAAAACCAAAACAGAACCCAAGAACCAACTGTTTTCAGAAAAAACTATGAAAAAGAAAGCAAAGAATAAAGCTCTTGAACAGATGAAACAACGCCGGCCTCTACTCAGACAGTGCTAATAAAGCGGATGTTGATAAAGTTAACAGTCATCGCTGGTTACGAGCACCTGGATTAAAGGCTGAAATTGAATGCTTTATTCTTGCAGCGCAAGACCAATCCCCCCCCCCCTCCAGGAACTGTCAAGCAAATATCATGCATAATAGTATGAATCCAAAATGCACGTTCTGTGACAAACATCAGGAAACCATGGACTATCTAATCTCAGGATGTTCGGTCCTTGCGCCAAATGAATATAAAAATCGACATTATAGCGTGAGGCAATATTAACACTGGACAATGTGTAAACATTTTGGAAAAGATGTTAATTAACACTGGTATGAATATCACCATCACCGGTTACAAAGGTAGAAGACATCAAAATTCTATGGGATTACACTATCTTTATAGACAGGAAGATTGAATCAAATTGGCCCTACATAATTGTCAAAAACCGAAAAATAAAATTGCCTAATAACCGATATGGCCTGCCTAGCGGACTGTAACATAGCAGACAAGGAATTTGAAAAAGTATCGAAGTATAAAGACCTGGAAATCGAAATAGGAAAAAATGTGGAAATTGAAAACAAGAATAGTACCAGTCATAATAGGTTGGAATAAAAAAAAGGAAACAATGCAATTAATGATTGTTATTGCAATGTTTTCTTAAAGTTGTTAAGCTCAAATATTTAACGATAAAATATAATAATAATATCTTCACTTTCTCTCTCCCTTTTTCTCTCTTTCTTTCTATGTTTTTTCTTTCTTTTTATCGCTGAAACCAGACAGCGGCTCTGATATGTTTTCCGTTTTCCTTCGCGATCAAAACGTAATCGTCCATTATTTGCTGGACGTAGCGTACAGGCTAAGAAACCTATTAACAAGCAAAATTAGAAATATAAGTATACTAATCTGGCAGATAAGACATTGTGCCACTCGATGAAAGGGATTATTAACAGAGAGCTTTGGTATGAAAGTATTATACCAGTAAATATTTTGAATGATTGCTGTTCTTTTAATAAAATGTGAAAATCAAATTTATACCTTGCACATTGCAAACTGAACATACGTCATCAAATTCTAAAATTCTCCGGATTTGAACAAAATGAGCTTTACGTTTTGGAGAAAAATCTATATTCGCAATCGAAATTTCGCGATTCTGTTGTAATTAAAATAATATTAATGAAATATTTTACTTTTTCAGTGATTCGTCGTAGACAACCTGAGGCACTAAATCACAGATTAAAACAACAAAAGCATCGTCGCAATGACAAAGTTCATAACTAATAAAAAAAAAGTATTATAAAATTCGTTGTTATTTCGCACGTTATTCTTATTTCCATTTTTTCTGTTTCATCATAAATAATTCTTTTTTCATTCTTTGGATCTTTTTATGCAGAAATTCTCTCTCGGTAAGTATGTAGGTGGATATTTGAATAAAGACATTTCGAACTGCATACATTTCGAAATAACACTAAAATTCAATACTACGAACTTTGGTCTCATTTAAAAAAATGTGTTAATTAAGGGTCAATGTTTCCCCTTAGGTATTTTAATTTACCGTTAATGGATATACAGTAATAATATATGAGTTATTCGACTCATATTTCTTCTTTTATGAGCTGTGTCCTTTGCTGCGCTCCGATTATGCGATTCCCAAAACGTTTCAGGCGTTAGTAATGTCAGTGTTTGAAATTGGGAATAACACGCTGTTTCCTGAAATGCCCACAACACACATGGCGGACTCGGGATGTGAGTCTACGTAAAGAAATAAAAGAAACAACAAGAACCAATATATATATGTGTACAATCAAATGGTAATGTATTAACAATAAAGGGTTACAAGTGACAAAGACAAAGATGTGTGTGTCAAATAAATATGAAAACCGTTTGGGTTCAAAATATGTGAAGTGAGTGAATGAGCGCACGTACGTGTGTGTGTGTGTGTGTGTGTGTGTGTGTGTGTGTGTGCGTGCGCGCGCGTGCGTATGTGTGTGTATTGTTCATGCATTTTTCAAAGGGAAGCGCGTTCTCCGCAAGAGGTTACAGGTTGACGAATAAGCGGATAATGTCAGAAGAGAAAGAGAAAAAGATATCACCGAGTATTTATAGCCCAGAGAGCGTCCCCTACTAGCGGTTTCGAAAAATAGGAGGGGCTAACCCGATACCTTTCATGAGGACGACAGTCATGGATAGCTATCCTTCGTAGTTCGTAAATAATGTCTGTCCCCTTACTATCCCTCCTAGTTCAATTTACACAAGTTCGTAAAGCAGATAGTTTTCTGTTCTTTTCTGTCTTGATTACTTTCAGTGTGACTTGTGAGTGTCAAAATCTCCAATCCCTCTTTCTTCATTATGCGTCCGAGAATTAGCAATTGGTTCTTTCTAACTTTGATTATATTTTCGTTCCCATTTTTATTAAAACATCCTCGATGCTCACCTACTCCCTCCACAGTATTCTCAGCATCCTTCTGTAGAACCACATCTCTATTGCCTCACGTCTCCTCTTTAACTGTTAAGACATTATCCAGCATTCACTTCACATTAAATTTCAATTCAGCGCTCTTTCCTTTGTCTCTAACGAAATATGTCTCTTTCTTAGTACTTAACTTTTGACAGGCATCTTTCACTATTCTAGTTCACTTTTGGATTTTTGTGTTCTATTTTCCTTCGTCTGTTAGCATGTCCCAGACAGTTAGATTTTTTAGTTGTTTTTGGTATCTCTAATTCGTAGTTCTTATCTTGGTCTCTCTCTCCTCCCCCTCTCTCTCTTTCTAACGACCGTAGATTCTGCCTTCTTACTCTTAATGGTTAGTTTTTAGTGAAATGTGCAAGTGACTGTTAGATTTATATACACATCTACTAAATATGTCAGGACTAAAAAGAGAAGATCATGTAGCGTAAAACATCAAAAAAATTAGAAGAGCCACCCTGCTTTGAAAATCAGCTTTCGAAATCCTAACTTTTTACTGCAAATTTATCTCTGTTTCGGGAATGCATGAACGAAAGAGAAAACAAAACTGTTATAGAGGAATAAAGTGTCGCTGCCGACACTTGAGTTTGAACATAGATCGCCAGTGAACTAACACAGGCAATCCCATTATTGAATTAAGTAGACCACGTGATCATAGAGGAAACGCATATATGGAAGGTAGCGTGACGCCTAATTCATCTCCATTTCTATTCTATCCTCTATTACTATACGGACCGCTATTCTCTATACTATTCATTATACTCTTTCTCTATTCGAATCACTATACGGATTACTATTCGGTGGTTACTTTTCGGGCGAGTATTATCGAGCAAGTACTATTAGTGCGAGTGTTATTCGAAGACCCTGACAACAGTATTGTTCAACGGCGTTACTATAGTTGTATCTGCGATTACAAAGTCTCTACTACAACGAGCATTACGAAAGTGACAGCGAGTGTTTATTGATATCTCAAAAATGGCAACGAGTGTTCCTTGACATCACAAAAAACTATTATAAAATTTATAATGAAAAAGTTAAAATATCATAATGAATAAATGTAAATTAAAATAAATTATTGTATTTCTTCTTTTTTATTCACGTGGAGTGATTTGCTGTTTCAAGTTGTTCATAGTTCTGAGTATGACGGTAAACTATATCGGGTGGCAAGGCCTCTGATCGGGGGATTGGAGGTTTTGAGGAGCATGAAACGACCTCCTAATTGCCGTCCACCGTGACCCAAGGTGGTAGCACCTGTTAGGTTCCACGATATGGTAAAATAGTCAACTCCAAACACTATGAAAGTATAAAAATACATTTTTATAGTAAAAATACCAGCAGTACATTATTATATAAAAATATATATAATAAAAATTATATTAAAAATACCAATGATACAACTTTATAGTAAAATTACTAACTATATATTTTTAAAGCAGAATTAACAATAACAAATTTTGTAACTAAATGACCAACAATACATTTTATCTGCAATTGAAGTCTTAAAACTGTATTCGAAATATTTAGATTCCGGCATTAAATAACCCATAGAGCCACCACTATCAACCAACATGAAAAAACTCTTTCATGACATTAATCCATATAATATCCTACAATTTATTAAAGAAATCAAAATGTATTCCAAAATATAACTTCAACAAAACTACAACATAAAACACGCATATGGCCGCCTCTATTAATTATGTCCAGACAAACTAAAAAAAATGGACAAAATAAAAATGATGTACAAAATATCAATAGTTGAAAACATAGCATTACGTTCAAAATATTTAGATTTTGGTATTAAATAAAGCATAGAGGTTGATAAGCCGCCAAACAAAATCAACTAACCAAACAACCAGCATGAAAGAATTCATGACATCAGTCCATATAATATCCTACAATTTTTTATAGGGGTCAAACCGTATTCCAAAATATAAACTTCAACATAGAACACACATCACCGCCTCTAGTAATTATATACACACAAACAAGTATATGCACAAAAGCTGAGTATCATCTACCATGTATTCAACTGTAAAAGCAGAATAACATATTTCATATTTTTATTACTTCAAAGCTTCTAAGAAATTTAAATTTCTGCATTAAATGACCCATTAATATGCCGTTATGCAAACAAATCAATCAAGTTGTTGAGGAATTTTTTCAATTTTTGGGGACTACTTAATCAGATATTTCTCTAACGACATCTCTGAAAGCAGAGGCTTTTAAAGCAAACAGTGTCAATAATAAAACAAATTTCGTTTACGCAAAATAGTTATTCTCATGCGTTTTGGCATTACTCACACCAGTTCAAATTGATGTAGTTTGGATCCTCAAGTTTCTTTAATCTTATTAATTTCATATTTCTAGTTATAAACGATAATGTTGCAAAGGAGAGAAAAGTTTTAGATGGATAGAGCAATGGCAAAGAATGTTTTGGAAAGGACAAACTTTTAAATGAAAGCTTCGAGGTCGGTTTTGTGCAGAAAATTATACACACACGAAACACTTACGCTTCCCATGAGCCGAAATAATAATTTGTAGTTTGGCTAAAAATCAAAAGGAAATTTACAGCACCCGCTCCTGTCGCCAATGACTTTTACTCTTTTCTTGAAAAGATCATTTTAAACCAGTTCTTCGGGCATGACGCCAACTTTCTACTTTGCGACACCAATATCTCAGGCGATAGAAATTGGCGCATTGATGAGGTTTGAAGAATTCTACAGCAATATTAAAGTAAGGTGAATTGAAATCACATTGCTTGATTCGAAGACACAGACTCGCTGAAGGAGGAGGCAAGTGAGGGACAATTGTGTTTCATTTGGAAAAATTAACAAACAGTTGTTGTAAACATTGTGCACAACAAAGTTTTTAAATTAGCAAAGAAATATTTGGAACGGAAGAGAGGGAAAATTACGTGAAAACACAACAAATGTTTTCTTGTATCGCTTTATTTAACTGCTATTTAGTTTCGTTTTATTTCTCTTTTCTGATCTCATCATCAATATATTGCATGGTATTACACAACAGATGCATTAAGATATAACCAGCCATGTGTGTGTGTGTGTGTGTGTGTGTGTGTGTGTGTGTGTGTGTGTGTGTGTGTGTGTGTGTGTGTGTGTGTGTTACATCTTCTAATTTAATAAGACATTGTTGACATATAACTTTTCTTTTTCTTCCTTCGTTAGTTAAGACGGGCGTTACATCCTGCTGTTACCTCATATAAATAATGACCCATTCCTTTTTTATTGTGTGGAAAGACGCAAGAAAAATATATACTTGAGACACTGGTCAACACTGTAACGGGGTGGAGTGTTAAGGTTGTGTTAATGTAAGTTACCCCGTGTTATATGTGTTAGTAGTCGACAGAGGATTTCTTTTCTGTTTTTATACTGAAAATGAAAAACGTACAACGATAACAACAATGAGACCTTGAGTCACGTGTTCAAATTAATGACAAGAATGTGATATTTTTCTTTTCGTGATGTCAATTACAATATTGGTTTTGTGCATGTTAAAATGTTCTCAGTGTTATTGTCTCTTTTGTTTCTTTAAAAGTTTGGACTTGTTTTTTGCTCGTTCCGAGAATTTCGTGGTTAAGGGAAGCTTTTGAAACCGTTAACTGTGGATTTCCACGGAGCGATGAAGATACGTCTGTGTTGTTCCTTTTTTCTGCTTCTACCACTTTCTTGTGGTGGAAGGGTCGTTTTTATAATGATGAAGCTTCAGATTCCCATTTCTGCAATAATTAAACACCACCATCATGAATTATTACTGGTGGAAAGGTTGTTTTTAGAATGATGAAATTTTAGCTCTTTATTTCTAGAATGAGGAAATATCATCATCATCATCATCATCATCATCATCATCATCATCATCATCATCATTTCCATCATGAATCATAATAGGTTTCAATGAGAAAAAGGAATCATACATAATAATAGAAATAAATAAATAAATAAATAAATAAAGAAAGAAAGACAGAAAGAAAGGGAAGATAGAGGAAGCGATAACGCTCTTGTGCATTTAACGTCTGCTTCAGTGAAATGGAAAATAATGTCTTGGATCTTTTCATTTGTATCCTATTACTGCTGAAATATTTTGTTAAAGTTGTTAAGCTCAAATATTTAACGATGAAATCGGAGAAATTCCGCGGTTATTTTATAGTTGTGGAACATACAAAGAGCTTATTCAATCAATGAATGCATTATATAATTCAAATTTTCAGGCATGAAAGTTGAGCGAAGTATGTTCGGAATGCCTGAATAAAAAACACGTAAACAGATTTATACAGAAAGAAAAACACAAAATAAAACACGAAAACAAAACAATGTAGGAATAAGTTTTCTCACACATCCTGAGGAAATGAATAAATTCTTTTTCCTTTTAAGTCAATTTAATGACCAGGGTTTCTCACGAATCTTGTCTCCAGTCCATATTTGAGTAAATTTATTAACTTGTATTTTTCAGGAAACCTGTCTCCAGCTCACCTTTGAATTGACAAGCATAAAATTTTGTTAGTGATATTAGTTAGCCTTAAAAGTAGAGTCCTTTGAAAAAATGACCACCCAAAAACTGTCTGGGTAATCCCCCTTTCTGGTTGGTGGAACACAAGTGGACAGAAAGGACGGTGGGTCAGTGAAACGGTCAAGTAGTGAGTGTGTAGGGGTTTGTTTTTCGTAGCCGGAAATTAGTGTGAAGTCAGAAGTTCACTTTCTAATATTCGTATTTTGTTACTTCCCGATACCTCGCCCCCCCCCAAAAAAAACAGTTGTCGTTATTTCTTTGTTGACGATGGTCACAGCCATAATCGAAACGAATCTGTGGAACAGAGCGAGCGCCGGTGTATTCGTATACAGCCGAATGTAAGCGTAAATTCTATGCTAAAAATGTCTTTTGGACTTTTCGCTTGCACGGTTATTTTGATGTTCAAAGATTTAAATGCATATTGTCTTCTTAATTCTTGTTCTTTTATTTTTCTCTCTCCTTGATAATATTTTCTCTCCACAAGTTGTGATGACATCCAATCTGGATGTCATCACAGCTTGTGGAGTGACGTGCAGAATCACATCACAACAAGAAACATGTATTTGTTAATTTCATCAAATTTAATGTATTTACTTAGAACGTGATAGTATATTAAGCCCTATTGTGAGATCGTAGTAACCAAGTAATTTTTGCAATTACAACAGAGTTTAATTGTTTTTTTAATCATTTCACCCCCAAGCAAAGCAATAATGCTACTAAACTCAATGGGTTACTGAGTATTAGATAATATGAGAAAATATTATCAAGGAGAGAGAAAAATAAAAGAACAAGAATTAAGAAGACAATAAATAACGACTGGCATTGCATTTAAATCTTTGAACATCAAAATAACCGTGCAAGCAAAAAGTGCAAGAAAAGACATTTTTAGCATAGAATTTACGCTTACATTTAGCCATTTCAACTGTAAATTTGTGAAATCACGATGCCAGCCTCTTAGTGCGCTTAAATTAAAAAAGATCTAGGCACCATATCGAGGAGCTCATCGGATGATGAGACCTTGCCGCCAATCTAGTCTTGCGCTCATTTCATAACGTCTAAGTATAATAGAGGAAAGTTCAACAGAACAATTACTATGAAAGTATTTATAGAAAAGGCACAAAGACGCTATATTATAGCTGTGGGAAAGTGACTGAAGCCCAGATGCCAGGTAGATTCATCTTAGGGTTTTATAAAAAAATCTCTAAATATATAGTAGGAGCACTTGATTAGATATGCCGGCAATATTCAAAGGACGAATGGTAGATTTATAAATAAGCAAGATAGATTCTGTCGCGAGAATTTGTTACTGAGGATTCTAATATTGAACCTCCGTGCCTGACAATGGCTACCGTTCTAAGTCTTTGTGTGTATCAACGTTGTCGCTAGTAATATGTCCTCCGATTTATGTGAAATTTAATTTTTACAAAAAAGTTTAATGGAATATATAAAAATAAAATATAAGAAGGGAAAAATCGATTATTTGCAAAATGAATACAGGCAAACCATTTCTGTTATTGATTTACCTGTGATCAAATATTAATATCGCTTCTTCCCCAGTAGAAGGAACATATAGGAACACATTCCCTTTGGAAGTATTTGACACCAAAAGAAAAATTTAGCTTCAAATAATTTTACAATTTTTATATATTAGGTTAAACAGTGAGACTCTAAATACACAGGTTATTGCGAATCTGATCAGGTATAAATCCTCCAAATCACTCTGTTGATGCATAAAAAAGCGATGCTAGGTCACAATAAAAAGAATTGCGCTACATCTTAAATATTTGGTAGATTTTCCTTCTTCTTTTATGGGCCGTGTTCATCTGAACGATGGCGACCTTAGCCCTCCACAATTTCCTGTCCTTTGTAGCTCTTAAAAGTCTTGTCCTTTTATTATCTCTCCTAAGCTTTGTTTCACTATCTACTTACTCCAGCCCGCGTGGTAGGTTAGTCATTGTATTCCTCGGGCGATCATGACTCTCCAAAACCTCTCATCACATGTTGCCCTTAACAGATTTTCTCCCTTTGATAAAGCTACTTCCATCATCCATTCACACAAGATCGATAGGTAGGTGGCTCGTTGCCTTGCCCTCAATATGCCCAGTGACAGTTAAGTTTTCCAAGCCCTTTTCCTTTTCTGAACACTAGTGTTCATTTTGTTACCATTTTCTTTAATACTCTCAGGTTTCTTAATCGCTCCGTCCATGAAATTATCAGTATCTTTCTATAGAACCACATTTTTGTTGCCTACATTTTTCTCCTCCTCCTTGTGGGTATTATTTAACATTCACTACGATATAAGAGGGTGGATATCATATCGCAATCTAGAGCTCTTTGTTTCGAATGAAATGTTTGTGTTCCTAATCACTTTGCTTAGATTTTCGACGGCATCTTTCACGGTTAAAACATCAACATTTAGTTAATAACTATATATTTGGTTACAGGTTTGGAGATCAAACCCCAATTACATATTTGAAAGTCCGTTAAAAGATTATAATACCATTTGATTCTTTTACTAAGCACAAAGATGTGTATGTTTTTGTACGTATCCATAAGTAAACATTAATAGGTATTTTTTTACCTAGAATAGTTTCCCCTCCCCCTACTCTTTAGTATCATTAGAATAAACATCTATACTATAGAGAGTTGCATCTTGGTGTTGTTAATATTTCTGCAGAAAGTAGTTTTTTTTAACAGTTCTGAGTTCAAAGTTGTCCCCCCAGATTAGTTACCAACCAAGGCTAGATTGACCAGTATATTCTGTTATTGAAACCATAATTGGGAAAGAAGAAATGGATTCCCGATTTTTTCAAGAGCATTTATACAAAAGTGAACATCCGGAATTTGAACTCGACACTTTGATTCTACTCTCTGCGAAAACCACTACGCTACACGTACTTCCCAACATAGATGTTAATCTTTAAATATTCTTTTCGGAAAAATATCTGGCCTTTTTCATCGATAGTGACGGTCGGCAGCGGAAAATTTTTTTTTAAAACACAGCGTTGATCATGGCTAAAACAACCACTGCGCGATCAGCACGGATTTTGATAACCACCACAGTAGTAGAATACTGTGGAGTCATCCAACGTGGGGCATTTGCTTCTTTGCCTAGCCTCTACGTTGCACTGGACTCTATAATCTTCATTGTTCTTTGCTCTCGCGAAAACAGCAGCTCTCATCCTACTCGATACCTGACAACCTCATCCTAGTTCGCAACATTGATAGAAAATTCCATCATGGACGTTTTACACTGGTCCTTGAAGCGAAGCTTGGGAAGTCCAAAGTTACGCATGCTCTCAGACAGTTACCTATACAGTTTCTGTTTGGGAATTTTGGAGTTATCCATGTGTGCAAATGTGCCCAACCCACCTGAGACACCGAGACCGCAGAATGGGATATAGTGACTGAATGCTAGCTCTTTTGAGCACTTCTGTATCCGGGACCTTATCTTGCCATTTAATTTTTAAAATATTTCTTAAACATCTTATTTGAAAACTATTTAACCTCTTCTCCTGAACAGTATACAATGTCCACGTCTCACTCCCGTAAAGGAGTGTTGAGAGGACGCATGTTTGGCAAATTAGAATCTTGGATTTTACCCTAAGTTTATCACTTTCCCAGGCTCTTTTCATATGTTTCTTTAAAATAATTTTGGAAAAATTAGCAACTTTAAAAAAATTAATGACGATGAAAATGATCGTTAATCTAATTTTTTCTTTTTTCATTTCTATAAATATGAAGCCAGAAAACTGTATACAGTAGTCGACTTACTTGGTTATAAGACCAATGAAGAATACAAGCAAGACTTTTGCTTGGTACGTTTCTTATGGCTAGAAAAGAGAATGCAAATACTGACGTTTTTGTTGAGTGTTTGTAAGACATTTGTGTGCCTTGACTGGAAAATCGTTGTCTGGATCAAGTAATATGAGATCTTTGCAGGAGAATTAAAAATTCTGGCGATAAACTATTCTTTTGTAGAATAAATTCTAGGTGAAGTCAGGATATTTGGCCCCTGGAATCGCATTACCAAATCAATAGTATAATTGGATGATTTCCTTGCCAAGTAATTGCAAGGATTGTTTATGAGAGTGAAATCAGAGTACTCAGGAATGGTGGAATTACAGATTTGATGCATTAGACAAACACGAATACAATAAGAAACCTCGGTGGTGAAAATGTGCTAAAAAATAGATTTGACATATTCTGAACGAGATGGTAAAAATGCTTGTATGCGAATTAATGCTTGGAAATAGTAATCTCAAATGACGCTAAACTTAAAATTAATCTGAAATCAAAGTTCAGTAATTTACTGAGACTAACTTCTTCATTATAAATTGGTCACCATTTTTAAACAATAACTGTTCCCGCCCCCACACAAGTAATCTTGTTTTCATGCTATCTTCCCATAAGACAACCAAATACATTATTACGTTAGATGACAGCACTTCAACAAAGTTACACTGCGCATGAAGTTTAAAATATCTATCATGGCAGCCAGTCTGATAAGGGTATATAAGGTACATGCATTATAGCCAAATGTGTACGATATGGTGAGAGGTTTATATATCGACTTTATATATTGAGAGAGGCTTATATAGAGAGGTTTTTGTATAAAAGCAGAGCATAAACTTACAGGTAGAACCCAGTTTGAAATATCTTCAGGTCATGTAACCCAGTCCGCTCACACGATCTCTGATTGAGGGTGTTTCCATGTATCGAGGTGTGATGCTCATGTCTTCTTGGCCGCATCGTCTTTAATACTAAAAAACAGAACGCTCTAGACTTCTGGTAATGATGCCGCGTCATTCTTCCAGTTGAAGTGAATCGTGCGCCAGCATCCAGGGGATATGCCCAACTGGTTAGTGTCATTAACTGACATACAAATATGTGGTACTAAAATGGATATTCATTGTAGACTAACTCCACCAAAACAAAACATGTATATATTAACATCCTCAATCAAGATCAGAAGCCACAAGATATATTACTGTTTTATTATTATCCCTATTATTTCCTTGGATTTCTGTTGCATATTAAAAATTAAAACATCCTAAGGGTACACACATTGTACATTGATAAATCCCTTTGTAAGGTGTGATCTGTACTTCTGAGGACAATGTCTTTCATTTCTTTAAGCCGTGGGTTAACAGAAATCTATTCAAAGTGCCAGAACCTTTTCCCAATCAAAGACAGGGTTCCAACTACAACTGGAATTATCAATATCTTCATTTTTACATTTCCACTTCAAAACCATTGCGTTTTGATAGATATATTACAGTCAACAGAAACTGTCATGCCTGTAAGAAAGCACATTCTGAATAAAGGTGCATCGTGCGCAAACACCCAAGAGATATGACCAAATGGTTAATGTTAATAACTGACAAACAAATATCTGCTATTGAAATAGTTATCTATTGTATCCTAACTGCACCAAGACAAAACATTAACATTTTCAATCAAGATCAGAAGCCGCGAGAGACATGCCGGCTTTAGCATTAGGGCATTATTATTATTATTATTATTATTATTATTATTATTATTATTATTATTATTATTATTATTATTATTATTATTTCCTTTGGTTTCTGGTGTATACTCATTTCTTTCCGGGACCCGAATAGAGACCTAAGGTCAGAAATGGCATCATGGTATTTTCCACTGAGCAGTTTTGAAAAAAAATAATACACTAATTTTACATAGCTAACGCTAAAGTGTGGGCTGTACTTATGAATACATTTTTTTTTTATATTTCTTTAAGGCTTGGGCTACCAGGGATTCTTTCAATGTGTCTATTGGAATCTTTTCCAATCAGTCCGAGGGCTCCAATTACAACTGAAATTGTTAACGTCCGCATTTTGGGGATTTCGATTTCAAGATCCTTGTGTTTTGTTATTTTTTTGTAGATCTTCAAATATACATTGCAGTCTGTACGGACTTCCATGTCAATAAGAAGGCACATTTTGTCTTTGCGGTCACTAATCACGATGTCTGAGCGATTAGCTTTGATTGATCTGTCTGTGTGTATTGTAAAGTCCCATAAAATTGTTGCATCTTCGTAACCAGGTCTGGGTGATGTTCAAATAATTTCTTGCAGTTTTCTTTCCGTAAGTGTTAATGATTTTCCAGTGCAGATATTAGCCCACTGTGTCGTGTCGTGCCGTGTTTTATATTCAGTGAGTGCCAATAACGCACAACCTAATACAAGATGGTCAATTGTTTCTGGATATTTATTTGGTCTAACATAATTTTTCAGTATGTGTGCTTGATAATTTCTAGTTAGCAAGCATTGGTCATATGCAGCAAGAATAAATCCTTCAGATTCAGATTTTAACCCTGCACTTCGTAGCCACTGATGGGTACGGAGTTTGGCTACATCAGCTTTTTTGGTACGGACAGAGTATTGACCATGAAGCGGTTTATCTTGCCATTGTTTCTGTATCTGGTCGGTTGCCTTTGTCTTTGCTTTCTTTTTTAAGTATTTTACAGCTTCAGTCTCTACATTATACTTTACTTGTATTTCTTCAGCAACTTGAAACTCAATTTCAGAACTTGTTGGATTCCTTTATTACTAAATAAAGTCGCTTACTACTATCATGTTCTTCGACACAGATCATTATCCACTCTTCTGTAGTTTCTAGGTGTTGAGGGAGTCTTCCTCTTTTTACACAAATGGACTCACCCAGAGTATACATATACTACTGCTAGTGGATACCCGACAGAGACAGACAGAGACAGTGAGAAAGAGGTCGAACATAGTCGAACATAATCGAACGTCGAAAGGAACGAGCGTACGAACGTAGCGGGCAAGAGTCACAGTAACGAGCACGTAGACTCAGTAAGAAGTCCTACAGCGATACGTCGATATCAAAGACTATATATATATATATTTGTCTACTAACCCTGCATTCCTGGAACTACTAACCTGTATTACCAGTTCGTATTGTTACGTTAATACATTTATTTTCCTATATTCATTCTTGGCGTTTGTTATTATTTGATACCGGATTTCATCCCGGAATCCATAACAAAATTCTGTCTCGTCGACCACAACAACTTGGCGACGAGGAATTCAAACTTACACGAAAGGAAAGAAAGATTTTCTCTCTCGTCGACCACAACACTAGGTATCTTTGAACGTCAATTGTAGTAGTTTTGTAAGACAGTTCTAGTTGAAGTAATCCTCTGCCTCCTTCGGATCTGCAAACATACAGACGATCAACATCATCCTCGGGATAATGCATGCGATGGCAGGTGAGAAGCTCTCTCATTTTGGCGCCCATTCGTTTAATGCCAGCTATGGTCCAGTTAAGAATGTCGAAACTATATTGCACCACAAGGACATCTAAGGTGTTTATAGCTGATATTCTGCTTTTTGAATTCAGCTCGCTATTCATTACCAGACGCACACGCTTGTAGTTCTCCTTTCTTACCTTCTTCATTTGGGTATGCTGTATTCCATCTCCTTCGCTTAATTCCTAGCTATCTATAGGCTTCTTTTTGTTCCAGTTCCCTAATCTTTGTGACAAAATCTAAATCTATTGAGTATGTTTCTGTAATTCTCCCTTTCTTGAATGTTACTTTTGCACATTTATCTAATCCCAGATCCATACCTATGTCGTCACCGAAACATTTTACAATATCGAGGATACTCTTCAACTCATTGTCGTCTTTGGCAAATAGTTTGAGATCATCCATGTAGAGTAGCTGATTGAGTACTTTCTTGTTTAGTTTATAACCATATCTATAGTTGTTTAGTTCATGTGTAAGGGGGGTTAAGGACATACAAAACAGAAGGGGTGTCAGGGAGTCTCCTTGAAAGATTCCTCGTCAGATATTCTGTCGGTTGGAAATGGCAGTGCCCCTGGTGTGATTTAGATATAATGTGGTTTTTCACATTCCCATGCTGCGTTTAAAGAAATTTACTATTACGGGGGAGACTTTGTTCGTTTCCAAAGTCTTAAGAATCCAAGAGTCTGGCTCACTATCGAAGGCTTTACGGTAATCTATCCATGCTATACTAAAATTTCTATATCGTCTCTTGCAATTTTCCAGGATCATTTTGTTTACCAGTAGTTGATCTTTGCAATCATATGAACCTCTCCGACATCCCTTCTGTTCCAGTGGAAGAATGTTGTTTTTTTTTTAGAGAAAAGAGCAAGTACGATTTTATTATTATTATTATTATTATTATTATTATTATTATTATTATTATTATTATTATCTTTGATATCTGGCGTTTACACATTTCTTTCCGGGTCCCGCCCAGGGACCTAAGGTTAGAAATGGCATCATGACACTTTCCACTGCAAAGAGAAAAAAAATTACATAGATAAAGCCCTTCGTAAAGTGTGGGCTGTATTTGTCAGAACAATTGTTTGTATCTCTTGGAGGCATGGACTTCCAGGGATCCCTTCAATCAGCCTACTGGAATCTTTTCCAACCAGTCCAAGGGCTCCAACTACAACAGGGATTGTTGATGTTCCCATGTGCCACATTTTTGAGATTTCTATTTCAAGGTCCTTGTATTTTGACAGTTTTTCGAATATCTTCAAAGATACATTGCAGTCTGCAGGGACTGCCATATCAATAAGGAGGCACTTATTTTGTTTGTGGTCTTTAATAACAATGTCTGGGCGGTTGGCTTTGATTATTCTGTCAGTGTGTATTGTAATATTATTATTATTATTATTATTATTATTATTATTATTATTATTATTATTATTCCCGAATTGATTGGAATTGGTATTCTCATCTCTATTATAATGACATTTAGAACAGTGAAGTTCCTGGCACTCTTAAAGGCATTTCTTTAGGGCATTTCGAAGTGAACCCTTTGTTCAAGTGACAGGGATAATTTGCTGCCAAGCCGCTGTACGTGCGATGCATGCGCTATACACATACCAGGATTATGCATTACAGTTAAATGTGCACGATATAATGAGAGGTTTTGATAAAAGCAACGCCTAATATTACAAGTGGAACCCGATTAGAAATACCTGCAGGTCGAGTAGCCCAATCGGTTCAAGTTTAAGAACGTCTCCAAGTATCTATGGGGTAACGTAATAGCTTTCACGTGAAGTCAAAAGTTAGCAAGTCTCTTAAATATATTGCATTACGTATCCTGAATTAACTATTGCCAGTCGTGCCATTGTTTGAGTTGTCTTGATTCTTCCACGGAATTCTCATTTTTCAGGATTTTTGCTAATCTTATTTTTTGTATCGTTACCAGAGCCTCTACAAAAATTGGTAAAACTGCCACCTTCATGTTCCATAACGTAATTCCTTTAATTTTCTTTTGTGGTCTGCTAGCGATGTCCACTGATATTTTATTCTCCCTCATGAGAAGTCTGATAGTTTTTACTAAATCTTTTATTCTCTTCTGTATTTCATATATTTTCATTTTCTGAGACAGGTTCTGGTTTGTACAAATGGTAATCGTAACAATAATATTATCCGTTTCCTTATAAGGAAACATTCGACATTCATTGACCGAACAGTCAATGCTACTTTCGGTTAAAATATATAAAATCTTTCTATTGAAACAATTTTTCAGAAAAATAGGTTTCTCAAGTAGAGTAACTGTCATCGCTCTTTCCAATATACATGGCGTTTTCTTCCTATCCTTTTAGTCGAAGTAGTGTAGATCGTCAATATCTTTAATACGTCATTATTTTCTCTTCGAGTTGCATATAATACCAATTTTATTTGTTGTTGCTTTTGAAAGAGTTCATATGGAATCTGTTATTTGGTATAGTGATTCTGTAGCGTCTGTCCACAAAGTTGGAAACCTGCTAGTTTCATTCGCTCGAAACAATTTTCAACCACTGATTTCAGAAAACGGGTGTAAACATTTGATAGCTTAAATTGAATTCATATGAGAGTCTCGATCTGACAAAGGTATTTAAGAACATAACCCGAGTTTTTAGATTTGTTTCGGTTTTGTAGCAATTTGTGATGTTTGGCGAAATTACCGACAACGAAGCCGATTCTATGTTCAATTTCCTTTTCTCCTATACTAATTTGTTTTAAACTAATTCACCACGTCGAGGTATTTGAAATTTTTAATATTTTCTAATTTTACATTCTGCATTTTTATGTTGGTCTCAGAGTTAGGGCCATAACTGCTTTTATTTCAATTCCAGGTCATAGTATCATTTTTGGGAATGTTTGTCTTGAGTCATATTTCTTGAAGATGATGTTGATTTATTCAAGATCATTCTAATCCTATGAATACATATGCCATCGACATAGCATCCCCCCTCCCGTCATCAGTTCACTCTCTTTGAAAGGGAAAGCAGGGACGTTAATTTCTGTTAATAGATTCGTTTGGTATGTAGTATGGAATAATCAGTGTACATATTTCGGCATGACCAAAAACATTAGTTTGCACAGTTCTCAGTAGATCACATTACCAAATTTGTCCTTCGTATTTTTCTACCTTTTGGTAGTATTCACATCCTATGCAGTTGGTTATCTTAAATCTATTTCCTCATTGTCTGTGGTTGTTATCCCGTATCTATTTTGCCTTATATATTATTGATTCTTATGGTATTGTTGTGAGCAGGCATTAACAGGGAATCCTTTTCCTTCTTCATATGCCCTTTGTGCAACCATATCCATGTCGTAGGATTTGTAATTCATTCAGTTTATATTCTGAAATGCCTGGACGTTATCGCTTCCAGATGTCTTGCCTTTCTCGTTGTTTTCCTATTTGGTTTTAGCAAATTTTGTCATTGTTATAATTACTTTTTCTTGTGAATAGTAAAAAATTGCTAAAATATAATTCGCATAATATTTCGTATTAAAAACTAAATCGTTAATTTTGCAAAGTAGTAATCCATGCTACTTTTTCGTTTCTGTGAGAGTTGACTAATATTTCTTCTTCTAAATGTCACATGACTTCTGGACGTGGGTGATCATAGCTCGCCACAATCTGTCTCTTCGTTCTTCGTGGCTCTCAGCGATGTTTGTCACCTTAATATCCCTTTCATTTCCTGTTCGGGTATCCAGTTACATAAGCATACTATTTAGGTTAGCCATTATTTCCCTTGGCCCCACTTGTCCTGCGAATGTCACATTATGAAAGTATTCTTTCCTCATTAACTAACCCAGAAATTTCAAATTGTTCTTTCATATCGTAAGCACGATAGCGGTTCGGAATGAGGAATCGGAGAGTCGAGTTCGAATCCTAGTTGAGTTCTTTACATTTACTTATGTGCAAATACCGTTGGGGATGGTATGAATCCGCCTTCCAGAAGCTATGGCAAATAGCAGGAGAGACTGAGTCTTATAAACTTGGGTGGGAACTGATCAAGAAGAAAGATAAATTTTAATTTTAAAAAATCCACTTATAAGTTAGATAACCTTACCAACCCGCAATTAACCAAGCGTGGTGAGTACAGCTACAGCTCTGAAGACATCGTCAATCAAAGAGGGGCTGTTCCAACAGTAGGGAGAAGGCCATGTTTCACCGTTGAAGGCAAGGTAAATCTATGAGGATTTTTTCCAGTGGGAGTGAGAAGGCCTGGTACACCTCTGAAGGCATGGTCAATCAGAGAGGGGTTCCTCCAGCAGGAGTGAGAAGGTCTTGGTACACCCCTTAAGGTATGGCCAATCCGAGGGGATCTTCCAATAGGAGTGTGAAGGTCCTAGATTTGGATTCGGAAGAACAAGTGTTTTTTTGGAATATGTAGAAATTCTTATTACAATGTTACTTGAAATCAAGTTAAGTATCAATTTAGAAACTGATACGTACGTCCTTTTCATCTTTTCTATAGTGCAAAAGTAAAAAAAAATGGTTTAAAGTAAGTATAAATAATTTTGTTGATGAATGAATTAACAAAATGAATTCAATCGATTGCTTGACTCTTCCGAAAAGATATAAAACATTTATTTGTTCACAGTAAGTTCACATATAAAGAGTATACCACTCTCAATGAGATACTGGGCTTACGGCCACATCATGTCGAAACACCGACTCCCGTACGATCAGCGAAGTTAAGCAACATCGACCTTGGTCAATACCTAGACGTGTGACAGCTTGGGAATTCAAGGTACTGTAAATTTTGATGTGTGGGTGTTGTAATGGATAATGGCTCAGAATTGTTAATCGGAGACCCGAGATCAAAGCCCCGCTGCCTTCGAAATATTCACTTACGTGCAAATACTCTGAGGAAATATATGACTCCACCTCTTCTCCACTACGATCTATGAGTTAATTAGTAAGACTTGTATCAATAAACTATTATTATCTACCCCACAAAAAGAATTCTTACAATATAAATATATTTCCTGGGTAAAGAGTTCCCGCAAAGAGGTGATAAACCTTAGAAAACGAACGAATCAATCAACCAAAAAGATACGGATTCATTAGACTTTATCGATTAGTTTTATCAATTTCGACTGTCATCTTTAAGGCGCATTCAAGAATGATTACAGTACCCCTTTTGTTATACTACATCGATATGTTAGTCCTGGTTATGACGATAAACTACATCTGGCAGCAAGGCCTCTCATCAGGAGATTGGAAGCTTTGAGGAGCGTGGAATAATATAATAATTGCTGTTGTTCACAGTCCCTACCCCCAGGCCCGTGTGGTAGTACCTGTTAGGATAACACCTATGGACGAATAGAGAACTCGCAAACAAAAACAAAACACTATTGAAAGTATAGACATAAATTTTTAAGTAAAAATAAAAGCAATACATTTTTATATAATGTTGATAATACCTATTTATAGTAAAATCATCAACAATACATTTTTCAAAGCATAATACATTTTATAACAGTATGACCAACAATTCATTTTATCTGTAGCTGAAGCCATAAAATTTTGTTCAAAATATTTAGATTTCGGCATTAAATAACCCATAGAGGTTGATATACCATTAAACAAGATCAATCAACCTCGTTATGTAAGAAACTTATTTATACAGTTAAGGCATTTATCATAATTTCAGAGAAATATATTTTAATCGTTGTATGACACCGACAGTCATAAAAATCATTAGAGAGATAGCATAATTATTCCTAACAATTGTGCGCATGCGTATTTACAACAGTTCAGGTTCTATACTTAAGTATGACACGCATTTTACAAATTAAAGTAAATATTGATTGCGCGTGTTTGAGCTTTCAAAAGAAGACATGGCTTTTACAGAGACAATAATGTTGATGCAAACAAGTTCAGATGCTTTCAGATAAAGTGTCCGAGTCAAAGGAAGAGCTCTAAAGGAAGCGCTTCAAGAGAAATGTTTCTGGTGAAGCAACGTGTATTCAATGATGCATCGACCACGATATCATGAACAGAGTGAGCGTGAAGTGAAATCCAGTTATTGTTTCTGACAAGAACAATGGCCATGAACACAGAAAGAGATGCCTGCTGGCAGGTAAAGGATGGCGCCGGACTCTATTTCGCCATTTTGTCTAGTTTGTGAATTTGCGGGAAAGTTGTGGGTCACTTTCGTTTAGGTACACACACGCATCAGTGATTGAATTCAAACACATCTACATGAAAGTCATGTACAATATAAAACAGTTATAAATACGCAACAAGGGACGAATGCCTTAAGATAAATATATATATATATATATATATATATATATATATATATATATATATATGGCTATAAAATATCATGTATGAATACACTAAAGTCTATTAGGTTCATATCAAGAACATTGAATCAATTGAAGCGTCCGATTTTAAGTGTTTGTTTTTACTGTTCTTTAGAATGAAACAAACTTATACAAATGTAGCTGACAACTTTTACGATGTTCATGCATTATTGGGAAATTAATTGTATTAAATTCAAGGTTTGGATTATGGTTTGGATTATATTGTTTTACGGCATATCAACCAAATGGATTATTTAATGCCGACAAGATTTTTAAGATAGGTTCGTATGAACAGAAGGTATCAGCACATATGCTAGACCACAAAAATCTCCTAAGCCGGCCAAGCATAGAAATGAATACAATATAGTAGCCAGTAATACGGAATGCTAGAGAAAACCAATAATGACAACAAAAAAATTGCAATAGGAGCTCTGGTAAAAACGGTCACTGAGACATTAAGTTAAGTGCCCAAAATTCATACTATGATGAACTCATGGTCCAGTGGATAAAACCGTTGGTTGGATCCAATGACTTGACCTAAAAAGTTCCGAGTTCAATTGATAATGCAGTGGTGAACAAAAACATCTAGTATGAGTTAAAGGGAGATAAGTGAGACATCCGGTTGAGGCATGGCACGTGAACCTAGAATAACCCACCACGGTGGACGAAATAAAGGGTTCAATTTGTAATTCTAACCACCTGAATAAGGCCAGTGCGTATATCGGCTGAAACGTTATGAATTTGGTCATAAATTTTGGTAATAACTGTCCGAACAATGTAAATAGAATATGTATTATTTGTAAGAAATCAGGTTTCATTGACGTATTTTGTAAAGATTTCTAAAATGCATTACAATTTTTTTTTACTATAAAAATCTATTTTTATACTTTCATAGTGTTTT
Source organism: Acanthosepion esculentum (assembly GCA_964036315.1). NCBI lineage: Eukaryota > Metazoa > Mollusca > Cephalopoda > Sepiida > Sepiidae > Acanthosepion > Acanthosepion esculentum. The sequence continues at coordinate 44,451,914 of OZ038505.1, forward strand.
GACCCCAGTTTAGGGCTTAACTATTTGCCCATAGCCGGGAACCTAACGGGTGCTACCACCGCAGGTCAGGATAGACCTGGGAACAACAGTAATTAAGAGGTGGTTCCATGTTCCTCAAAACCTCCTTTTATGCCGGATGTAGTTTATCATCATCACCCAGCACGATTAAATTCATGGAACTGGGAGATCTGATGTGAAACCCAGAATTTGCAAGGACGTTTTACTCATTGTTTGCAAAAGATGTGAAACAATTTAAACACTGATGTAGCTGCCGTAAGATTATCAAACAGAGAAATATTTATTAAAGTTCCAACAGTAGGGCAACTGATTATTTTCTAATGATCACCGAGAAACGCTTAGAAATCATTACTCTACAATAAGCACCTATATATCCCTTTACCTCAATATCGTATTTCATGTGAATCTTTTCGAAGTCTTGCAAGGTTTTAGCTTGGTTAATTAGATTTTAATCGACAGAAAATCAATTTTCATTTGTTTATTAAATTATCGGTTTAAAGATTTCAAGATTGGAAACAAAACTTCTGACTTGAGTCGGTCATCTGCTCCACGAGAATTTTAGTTCTTCCAAAATAATTGGCCAATGAATCGTCACGTAACGAGTCTTCTAACCCATTAGTATTGCGGGAGCAGCACATGTACTGTAGAAACGGCAGCAGAGGTGTGTCGACGGCAAAACAGACTGACAGAGACGAGCCCTCGGATTTAGGGATCCAGAGTTATCTTTCTCCTAAACTGGACAAGAGAACCAATCAATTTAACTCATCTGGAGTGCAGAGAAGAGATGGGTTCATATCTTTCCCATGTGTATTTGCGCGAAAGTAAACGTAACGTATTCGACTAGAATTCGAACACGGTACTCGACTTTCTCTTTCCGAGTCTCTAACAGTTACACGACCAGCACATCTAGTCAAAACACCTGTATGTCTTTACTGAGCTTACTATAGTAAAATATTTGTTCATGTTATTGTAGTACCCATTAAAGACATACTTTGTTATCAATAGCTTTCGAGAAGTGCTAAATAAATTCTGGAACGCGCTGATACTAGAATATAATAAAAGCCGAGAAGAAACAGGTGTCTATTTGAATATATATGTAGATATATATTTTTAGTGCGTCCACTACGCAAATGTCAAACAAGGTTAGTTTAAAGTGGGTTTAACGGCAATACCGTTGAAAAATTGCTCAGGCCCCCTCGGAAATTCCACATTTTGGCGACGTCTCAGGCGCCAGGTAATGACCCCAGCCCTCTCACGAAAGAGCGATACTGCCTGGGGGGATAGCCATCAGGGGTTAGAGCTAAAATTATTTGAAACTTTCCCAACAAAATTGCCAGTGCAATTTATTTTAGTAACATCTGATGCGTATAAGTCTTCCCGCCAAATAAGTAAGCTTGGATGTGCGGGCGGTGTAATGGATAACGGCTGGTAATTGTTAATAGGAATGGTGAGTTCTAATTCAGATTGGGTTTGTTATATTCTCTTACGCGCAGATACTTGGGAAATGCTTGAATCCACCTCTTAGCCATCAAGGTATGGGTTAATTAGTAAGACTTGTATCACTAAACCATTAATACCTAAAAACCTCTTACAATTTTAAAATATTTTCTGGCTTTAAATAACCAGCATAATGGTTGATAAGCCGTAGAAAATGGATCAACCAAGCAACTGATGCGAATACGAGATTCTTCTTTTTCTATGTACTATATCACTTCAGGACGTGATCATGGCTCTCCACAACTTTCTGTCATTTTTAGCCCTGAAAGTAAATTTTATCTTTTTTATATATGTCCTAACCCCTGTTCTGCTAACCATTTACACAAACGTCTTAGGTAGCTTATGCACTACTTTCTTCTGGAATATAGAATGTTATTTTATGTCCCTGCTTCTTCATTCTTACTTCACTGTAATTTCATAATTCCATGCTTCTTCAGGACGTAGGTGATCATGACTCTCCTTATATTCCTTTACTTTATTATCAGCTAATTACCATGACTTCCCGGGAAAACAAGTGGTTTCCCACTGTCTTCTTCACGATTTCGAATCCAGAGTTTTCTTTCTCTTAGATTGGTTGCTACCAAAAGCTAGAAAGGTCAAACTGCTCTCCTATTTAACCCATATCTGGGGATGAGAAAAGATGGATTCATACTTTTCCAAACGGCAGTTTGAATTCTACTCCCCAGTTCCGCTTTCCAATTGCAAATCGGAGAGTCGAGCGCCAATTCCCGTTGGGTTCGTTATATTCACTTATACACAAATAACCTCGGCAAAGTTATGAATCCACCTCTTCTCCCCCAGCTATGGGTTAATTAGTAGAACTTCCTTCAGTAAAAATCATTATTACCTCCACATTATTTTACAAGCTAAAAAAATAATTTCTGGCTTTAAATTGCCTGCGAAGGGTTGATAACCCGTAAAAACAAATCAATAAATTAATCATTTTTTAAATTTCTATCTCTGTCGCTGATGATGGAAGAATTGTCAGCGAAAAGACCTTCGTATAGACGTTTTGAAAATGTAAGCTAAATATGTCGTCACAGTACGTAGTTTGAAAAATCTCATGGAATTTTTGTCCATTAAGAGGAGACACTCGGTAGGTCATTAATATTGGATAAGTTATTAATGACTACTGTAGACAAGCGTCTCTGAACACGATGTGTTTCCTACAATGGAACAGAGATGGACTTTTCGCTCCTTTCCATGACATGATTGATTCAGTAGGACTAACGCGAGTAAATGTATGGCAATTGAATCTATATATAAAGAAACTGAGAGCCTGTAGATATTTTCCAAGGCTATGCTTAAACCAGTTTATCTTGTCTGTGTTATTTGACACGGATGACCTGTGAATTTTAAAGAAATTATTGCATCTCTGAGTTGCTTTATTACGTTGAAACACCGGTTTCTGTATGTTCACTGAAGTTAAGCAACGTCGAAGCTAGTCAGTTCCTAGATGGGTGAACACTTGGAAATACCAGATCCTATAAGGTTGAATGTGCGGCTGGTGTAATGGAAAATGGCTTGGAATTGTTGATCGGAGAGCCAAGTTCCAATATCAGTTGGGTTCATTATATTCACCCCCGCGCAAATAATCTTGGGAAATCTATGAATTCACCTATTCTTCTTCAAGATGGGTTAATTAGTAAGATTTGTATCACTAAACTATTATTATCAGTGCCTTATTTAAGGATGAAATCTAAATAGAGGATAATATGCCGCTAAATAAAATGAATCCACCAACACCCAAATCCTTTTTGCGGAGAGGGAAGGCCACAACTGCCAAAAGCTATATTGATGCATGTGTATTTTTAAGATGGCCCAAGATGGACTGGTTCACAAGGCTAAAGGCTTCTATCGGCTTATACAGGGAGGAGTGGATTCACGACTTCCCCCACTAGCAATAGTATGAAATGAACCTAAACTACCTAATGTGGAGTTTGATCTCTTTTCACCGATACTATTCTACGTATCATTAACCATTACGCCATCCCAAACTGTACATTTATTACAGTGGTGGGACGAGTGGATATTGAAATGAGATAATCCTTTGGAATTAACTCAATTCTTAATTATGACGTTCAGTAAATTTGTTACTGACGACATGAATCTAGATATCCACGACACTATTGTTCAAAGTTCATCGGCAGCGGCTCTGTCATCATCATCGTCGTCTTATTCTATGTGCCACGTCCCTGCAGGATATGGGCAATAATGGTTCTTCAAAGCTTCCTATCCCTTATGGCCCTTAGCAGTTTTCTCCCTTTGCTAAGACCCCCCATACCCACCGTTCTGCCATTCATTCACCCAAGCTCGTCTGGGTGGTGGCTCACTGCATTCTATTTCCTCTTACCTCCAGGACGCCTTGTCGGGTTATGTTTTCCAAGCACTCCTGCCTCATGTGCAAGCAATTTCGATTGTCTCTTCTCGATTCTCTGCTTAAGTTTTCTTTTTGTTGACATTTACTTGAAGACTTCCTCGTTTCTTCCTCGCTCGCCCATCTTCTGTTTAGTATCCTTCTGTAGAACCATGTGGCTGCTGCCTCTTTGTTTCTCCTCATATGTGAATCTTCTGAAAAAGGAGAGACATGCTTCCAGTTCTCTTGCTGCCGTGTTAACATTCATTTGTTAAATTTACTGTATATTTCCTCATTGACTGTATTTAACGATGCCTACAATCCTTATGGTCGCATTAATTTTCGTGATATTTATTTGACTTCTTAGTATATATAAGTTCCACTTGAGGACTGAGGTGAAACTGTGTCTCAATAGACGTTCAATAGGCATTCAATAGGCATTCAAAGGAAGGAGCCTCATTCAGAGTACAAGTTAAAATTCAGAGTCCACTAAGTGATGAGTTACCAGCTTGCTTTTAAAGGTACTGAAAAATACAAGCCAGTTTGTCACCATTGAGCTGTTAGAGTTAAGTCAAAAGGTAATTTTATCTGCCAGGATCTTATGATATAGATTTGTAGATTGTTTGTTTGTTTAGCGGCATATCAAGTCCTCATGGGCCATTTAATGCTGAAATTTAATTTTCTTGGGAGCATTAGCAATTTCTTTTACAAGAATGTATTGCTGGTAATTTTTTCCAAAAATGCATTATAACGCATTTTCCAAAAATGCATTATAACGCCTTGTTCATGCCAACGTTTTTTTCTCCCTTTTTATAAATGCATTCTTTAATAAAAACTTAAGAAATTTATATTGAACAGCTGCTGTATAAATAACGTTAAATTCATTAAATCTTGATAACACGTTTTAAAGGAGATTTTACAGGTCAAAGTTTGGTTTCTCGAGCAAATCAGATTTATAAACATAAGGAGGACTATTTTTATTATTTGTTATTACACATTTTATGAAATTGATTTTCTGGATGAAATGAACAACGTTCGTGTTCAAAGGAGTAAAACATTCGTCAACAATCATTTCTGATTTTTGTATGATAACAAACAGAATGATTCTAAGAAAATAATTAATTAAGTGCATTTTTCGTCATATTCTTTGATAAAAATTAACTTTAAAGTATTGTCATTCATATTTATATATTGAACCTGAGATCGTAAATTTTTAGTTGCAGTTCAGAATAATTGTAACATGATATGTTTGTCTGGAATTTTGCAGTTCGTCTGTTTAAGGTGTTTTTTTTATCTGCAGAAACTCATAAAATTGGCATTTAGTGATATTTTTTCTGATTTCTGTCAACAAGCAGCCTTTTGTCCAGAGAAGACATTAAATTCATTGCAATGCCGCTTCTTTTGTCTTCAATGCGGAAACCAACAGCTGCGGCGATGCAAAGATTTTAGATCGTCTGAACATCCCTATAAAAACTGAATCCTTTTACCAGCCAATTTTTATTTTCTAGTTCAATTCTTCTTTAAGGAAAGAAAAGCAATTCAGTGCTGTTTTTTTATTATTCTTAGCCTCATTGGTTTGCGATAGAAGAGTTTTTTTGTTGAATGTGAAATTAACAAAAATGTAGTCAGTTTGAAAAATTCGAGAATTGTGACTTTTTTCCAGCCATTTCATTTTTGTTTGCATTTTAAATTAACTTTGTGGATTTTTTCGTTATATATTTGACTAAAGTAATTATTAATTTATAAAGATAGACAGTATTTTGTTGGCCAAAACTTTCGTTCCATTTGATGGCATTGGGAGCGTTTATTTTCATTTCATTCAGAGATACTGCTTTTAATTATATTGGAACAGTTGTAATTTCAGTGTGCATCTTTATAAATGTAAAATTTGACATTTTTACTGGTTGTAACAATAAGGAAGGAAGACATTAAACAACATTTTTCACTAATGATTTTTATTTAAAATCACATTCTTCCATATGCTCAGATTATTTTTCTTAAAGCGCGTAAGTTTAAAGTTTTCCAGATGAAAGTGTTCCTATGTATTTCAAAGACATTTCTCCTTTCCAAAATTATACTATATAGTTATAGATTAGATATGAAGAAAAAGGAGCCAATTTAAACTGATGCTAGAAAGATATGGGTTAATAAAAGAAAAAAAAATGCAGCTCAAACGCAATAAACAGATTGATAAGGATTATGAAGAATGACAGATGTTCGGGCGACATAACAGTTAAAAGGTCGGAATATACAGTCAGTTACGTTGGTTCAAATCGTGCTTGTGGCAGTTGTATTCACTTCACACTATTACACTTAAAAAAATGAATGATTTCAACCGCCAATTACGAATCATAGCAAACTGGGCTCTCTAGTCTTGCGTGGCATCCGGTCTAAGAAATGTACAACTCTACATTCTTTGCCAGGAACAATCATGGCAATGCAGAGTTTACGGATATTAAAGAAAAATAAGTTGGGAATTAATATGCACCTCAATTGGAAATGATCAGTGTTAAATTTTGTCCAATAATTTTTTTCCAGGATGATACTCCATGGCAGGGAGAACAGATATGGCGAAGAAAAGTGGATATTTTACAACAATGTAAAATGTAAGAGTTAGTAAGGGATGTGAATTAACTACAACAAAGTCTTAACTATACACCCAAAGAATATGAATGTATTGGTATATAGATTCGAACAAATACTGTTCTCAATTAGAACAAAGGAAGGCAACAGTTGATAAAAAGCATCTATTCGGAATTATCAGAATGAGCCTAATACTGCATCAAGAAAACGCCATCAGACAAATAGGATTTCATCTTCACTTATTTATACATCAAGCATAATCCCAAAATATTTGTTTTTTGTATGACGTTTTATTTCGCTTGTCAACGAATTCTCAAAATAAGAACAAATCTGTGCCTGGAAAATTGCAAAATGGAGCCGAAATAGTTTTGTGCTAAGAAAGATAAAAGAAATTGTCTGAGATGGAATTACGAAATTGTTTGAATGATGGCAGAAGATTGTGGAACAAAACTGTAAAGATGCTTTCAATAAAGTTGAAAATAAAAATATAGTTTTATCTTTACTTAATAAGCAAAGGAGACTTTTTACGATATGGAATATACTTTTGAATTCTTTGGTTCATTTGGTAAATCAGGATATATTAAAATTACAGATCATAAACTTTTAATGAACTGTTCTGTTTAGTTTGCGTTTTAAGCAGACAGAAATCTTTTAGGAAGGAATAATCTGAATTTCGTGCGAAATTTCCACAAAGCCGGAAAATGTTCAGCTACAAGAAATCTTACAAAATAATTTAATAAATATTTATTTTTAGGCACTTAAGAACGATGAGTATGTCTAGAATTTAGTCATTTAGCATTCTTAACTGATGGCTTAACAAATACAGATCAACTTTCGCTTGTCTCGCTAAGTGCTGAAATTGTGCAAATCTATTTTTAATTTTAAACTCAATGTAGTCATTTCTTGAAAACGCAGATTGATTTCTCCTTCTTAAAAAAAAGATGTATTCCGTTGTTATGTTTCAGGCAACATTATTCGATGCCAGTAAGCGAACAAACATCTTTTTACTATGACAACGGAATATCTAATTATTAAATCGAGATTATACTGCTAATCCATTGCTGTGTGTTAGTTTTCTTGGGACAGTTTTTAATTTCAAAATTAAATTTCTTTTTTATATGCCCTAATAAAACTAACAGAACAAGTAAAATCCCAGATTAACTATGCTTAAGAACAACCTCAACCTAACGAAATATATTTAGAAGTTACTATATAGGAAGATTAATATTACATGATCTTTATTTTTTGCTTTTGGAAAGGCTGCTATGCACATATGAATGTGAACACATAACTGTATGTATATAACTATGTAATTGAACTGGAACATTGATACGTCTTTTGATATGTATATGCTTTTATATAGAAAAATAGGCATGCATTGCTGTAATTGTGTATTGTGAACACATATTTGGAGTGGGCGGGTATGGATATGGATATGTATGTATATATACGTGTAGGTATATAGGTGGGCTTTTGGTTTTTCTTATTTGTAAATATATGTAGTTGTATGTATATATGAGTGTATATATGTATGTATATGGGTATGTGGGTACATGTATATGTGTGGATGCGTGTATATATATATATATATGTGTGTGTGTGTGTGTGTGTAGGTGTATGTATATATGGGTATATGTGTGTCGTGCCATAGATATGTGATTACAGGTAATCTGTGTATGTATGTATGTATAAATATATGAATTTGTGAGTTCGTATATATAATATGGATGAATATGATTGAAATATAATAATGCTAATACGTTTGAATATGTTTTTTTGCATACACGAACATGTGGCTGTATATATGTATGTATATATCTATATGTGTATATGTGGGTAGGTGTGTATATGTATGTGTGTGTATATATGTGTATATATATGTGTGTATATATATGTGTGTATATGTATGTATGTGTATATGTGTGTGTGTATATATATATATGTGTGTGCGTATGTATGTGTATATGTGTATATATATGTGTATATGTGTGTATGTATGTACGTGTGTATATCTACATGCGTATGTATGAGTATATGTGTGTGTGTGTGTGTATGTGTATGGGTGTGTATATATATGGATATATATGTGTGCATATATGTGTATGCATGTGTACGGATGTGTGTATATGTGTGTGTGTATATATATGGATATATAGAATTTTTTTTAAAAAAGTACTTACAGGTCTGTTATTAATGTTTTACCCCATTTTCTCCCTTAATATTCTCCAATTGGAATTATGACTTTAAAATTCTTTACAATATGGAGGAAATGTTTTTAAATTGATAATTTAATTTTGAATTTAAACGTATTACCATTTTATAATCATTATTGATGATAAAATATTTAGATTTTTTGATAATTGAATACTAAAGTCATCACCTAATATTATTTTCAAAAAAATTTTTTTTTTAGGGAATACTAAGCACACACACACACACACACACACACACACACACACACACACACACACACACACACACACACACACGCATATATATATATATATATATATATATATATAGATATGTAAGTATGCGTAAACATTTAAAAAGTTATATGAAATTACCCATGTATATCGGTACATGTGTACCTGTATGAGTGACTGCAGATGTAAAGGAATGTATGTATATGAAATTTACATGAATGTGTTTACAATATATGATAGAGCAAGATCTCTAATATTACCTTCAAATATCACTCCATATTAACTTAAAAACAAAACTTTAAGTAAGAGAAATTACCAAACTAAAAATAGTCGCAAATTAAATTCAGGAATAAAATTCTAACTGATAGAGATATCACCTTAATAATCAATTACAACTAGAAGTAAACTTATATTTTTAAAATAAAATTTTAGTATTTTAATGTAAATTCTATGAATATTTTTCGAATCGACTATTTCATATTAAATCCCCCAAAATTTTTGTAATAAAGTAAAAAAAAAAAACTAAAATCGCTAACAAACATCAAATTAAATTCCTTAGACTGTTTAAACATTCAAATTTATATCAAACATTATAATATTTATGAACTCTCTAACTAAAGCAAAACATCAGCGTCTATTTCGGACCAAAGAAAGTTAGTGACACTTTCTCTCATGACTTCTTTCTCTCTTTTTCTCTTTATGTCTTTTTTCTCCTCAATATATAACTTCCGTTAAGTTAACCGATTTAATGTGCCAATGTCTGAACTTCCTCAAACAATATTAAATTTGAAAGAATAGAAATTTTACATCTAACTCAATCATGTCTCCCGCATCACTTCCTCACTTCGTTAATTTACATATGCTTAGTACTGCTTGTCAAAAATGTGTAAATTTCTTTTCATTTTTCGTTTCAACTTTTGGAAGTAAAGTCTGATGATCCGCGGTCCTTTAAAAGGGCTGGGGTAAAATAATTTATTACATGGAACCTTAAAGTGGTCTGTTTTTATTTTTATTTAATATATATATATATATATATATATATATATATATATATATATATATATATATATTGTTGAGTCTTGACTCAATGTTGAATCTCGCCTATTGCATGGAATAATAATGCAACACAAAAGGTACTTAGAACAAGAATGTATTATAACAAGAAAGTGTACACAATAAGTACATATAGTATTTCTGTATATTTCTGGGAAGACGTTCCTGGAGAATGTGTTGACTAGTCGCAGTCGATCAGAGTCTCTAGTTGGATCTCGTGATTCTCTCTTCCTCGTCTTCCGGTACCAACCACTATTTATATAGTTGGTAGTCACCTATGCAGATTAGGTGGATCCCACCTCAACACCCCCCTCCCAAGCCTTGGAATCCTTTTGGATTTCAAACTGGCTTCTATATGGGATGATTATGGTTATTCCTTTGTAGATCCCCTTTGCATAGTTCATATATATATCTGTTTTTTTTTTTTTTTTTTCAATATCTTTTTCGTTTTGGATTCACGTCCAATGGGTCCGTGAACTTTCGTTTCCTACCGGATCTTCTCGATTCATGAGCACTCTGCGGAGGTTCTACTTGAAAAGTATCATACATTACATCAATGAGATCTTCCTCCTCATCCGGTATACTATCTTCATGCTCTAGCACGTAGCATTTTTTGAGTTGGTTCTGGTGCCTCTTATGAGTATTCTTCGGCCCTTTTATTATGTAAATCAGGTCACCGATTCTCTTATCCACTATGCCTCGCTCCCAGAACTCAATGTTGTTTCTATAGCACTTGAAAAAGACCTTCTCTCCCGGGGTGTATCTTTTTCTAGCTGTATACATAGTGTTCTTTATTCTATTTCTTCCTGGCAAAAGCTTGTCAAACACTGACTTAACTTTCCTAGCGAACATTAGTTCAGCTGGTGCCATGTTTGATGGTGTTCTCTGGTTAGGCGTGATTCTGTATACTTGTAGGAATTGCTGAAGTGCCTTTTCCGTTGGAACTCCTGAGGCTTTCTTCAGAGCGCGCTTTAACGTATCTACAAATCTTTCTGCGAGTCCATTGGATCTCGGATGATACGGCGTCGTCGTTATGTGGTTAATTTGATATAACTCACAAAATTCCTTAAATTCGTCAGAAGTGAATTGTGTACCATTGTCACTCACAATACACTCTGGCACACCGAACCGTGCAAATAGTTCATGCAAAAAAGTTGTTGTGGTATTGGACGTAGGCTTTTTGCAGCGTAGTACTTCCGGCCATTTTGTAAAGCTATCGACCACTATTAAGTAGTAATAATCTTCTACTGGACCAGCGAAATCAATGTGTAATCTTTCCCACGGATGATCCGTCTTTGGCCATGGTTTGTGTACTATAGGTGGTGCCTTAGCTGCTAACGCACACCCTTTACATCGATGAACCATGTTTTCGATATCCACATCCATTCCTTTCCAATATACAAAGCTTCGCATTAAGCTGTTTGTTCTATTAATCCCCGGATGACCCATATGAAAGTCCCGTAGGATTCTTTTCTGCAACTTTTTTGGTACTACTACTCTCTCTACACTTGCGAAAGGCACGTTACGTTTCTTTTTAAATATAGGCATAGTATTTTATATTAATTTAAATTTAGCTTCAAACTTGTTACATCTTCCAAGACCAGGTGTAAAGGTTTCCGGAAACTTTTTCTTTAATTCATCTTTAATCTCCTGTCTTGTTTGCGTATTACTTTCTACTTTTCTGCAGAAAGAGTTTAACGGTTTATCCCACAATTCGAATGTTTCAATAAAATCTGTACCCAACAAGTTTTCTCCATTTCTCAGAATGAAAACTTTCATTTTTTTAACGATCCCATTCACTTTCATTGGAAGTACAACCTCGCCTTCGAAGTTAATTTGCTTTCCAGTTACCGTTCGAGCGAGTTTCGTTGACTTCATTATTGTAGGCCTTTTTAAAATTTTCCATGTTTTATCGTTCATTATTGTTAAATCTGACCCCGAATCGAGTTGAAATTTGATATTCTTTTTGAATATTTCAGTCGTCACATATTTCCTCAAATCTCTATCTGATTTGATATTCGAATTTGTTTGTCTAATTCGGTTCTTGCATTTTTTCGTTTTACAACAAGATCCTTTGTGACCATTCTTTTGGCACACGAAACATTTCTTATTTCTATATGGGCAATTTACCTCCCAATGTCTTTCGTTACAACATCTGCAATTATATGGTGGGACTTTTTTATTTTCTTTTACTTGTCTATTATTACAATACGCTGAATTTTTTCTCCAATTTTTCTCTACTGGGTACTTTGACTGCTTTTTTATTTTTTTAATATAAGCAATACCAGCTTCTTCGATTTTTTGCGACTCTTTCTTTAACTTTACGGCCCGTTGACACTCCTCTGCTAACTTTTGCAGGGTAAGGCCTTGTTCAGATTCGAGTTTAGACAAAACTCTACGTCTTATTTCGGCACTCTTACTGGATACCAGTCCTTGAGCAAAAATTAAGCACTTGAATTCTTCAACCGTAATCTCTGCCAATCTGAAATTGTCACAATGTCTATTCACTATAGATGCATATGTTAAGTAATCCTGATCGTCGGATTTAGAGACATTCATGCATGACCATCGCTTATGCCAAAGCGACATATTTGCTCCAAACAGCTCTTTTAGCAATTTCACTGTTTCCGAGAATTCCAATTCAGTTGTTTTTCTCGGTAGAATAAAATCTACAAATTTGCTATGTTCTGCTGTACCTAGCTTTCTTAGTAATAGACTGACTTTTCTTGAATTCGACCAGTTTTCACAGTCTGTGTAGAAAATATCTTCATATCGTTTAAAGTACGCTTCAAACGTTTTTTCTTCGTCTGGCACATAGTTGAAAGTTTCCAGCGAATTAAATATGGTGTTATTAGAATATGAAGAATTTCCCTCATTTGCCTGAAAGTTGTTTAATTTCTCCAGTGTTAACTTTTGAATTTCCAAAAGTCTTTCATCTTGTTTTTCCTGATATTTTTGCAGCGCTATTTGTTGTTTTTGTTGTCTTTCATCTTGTTTCTCTTGATATTTTTGTTGTCTTTCATCTTGTTTAACTTGATATTTTTGCATCGCTATCAGTTGTTCTTGCTGACGTTGTTGACTCAACTGCTGGGATTTTAATAATTCAGATATGACTTTGGATAGTTCATCCATCTTTAGCTGATAGTGTTCATGCAACAAGGAATATACTTTTAATTTGTGTATCCACGAATATCATATAAGCTGACCAGAAAAATCGAAACAACGTACGACTTTTCTATTTTATGACTTGCTTTTACATTCACGCCCGTGCTAATCAACTTTGGTATTTTTTTTTTTTCGTGAACAGCGAGCGTCGGACTTTTTTTTTCGACTTCTGTTCGCATATTTCAATGACAACGTCTGATTTTCTTATCAGAGGTAATTCGTCACTATATTGTTGAACAAATAATTTAAAAAAATAATTTTTTAAAGTTTGTTACCTTTCAAAGTCGACACGGTGTATTTGTGCTCCTTTTAATCCATGCATGTGTTTGTAGTCGGCCAATTTTTCTTTTTAGCGGGTGTCTCGGTGTAGATAATTTTTTAATTTAAAATTACCGTTATTCGTTTACGACACCTTCCAATTTTTCTGAGTGAACGTTCCTTTATGCTTAGTCGTCTTTTAACGAGTTTTACATATCCAGAAGTTCAGAATCCTTCGTCGTTACGTTAACGTTGGACTTTTAATTAATAGTTTTTTTTTCAGCCTGGGTTCTTCAATGACTTGTCCCAATTGTTGAAAACTCTCACTATTAATTCTTTCTTCTTTCCTTATGGTTCGTTCTACTTCTTTGCCATTGTTGAAACTTGGCGTATGGTTCGTTCTACTTTGTCGCCATTGTTGAAACTTGACGTATGGTTCGTTCTACTTCGTCGCCATTGTTGAGTCTTGACTCAATGTTGAATCTCGCCTATTGCATGGAATAATAATGCAACACAAAAGGTACTTAGAACAAGAATGTATTATAACAAGAAAGTGTACACAATAAGTACATATAGTATTTCTGTATATTTCTGGGAAGACGTTCCTGGAGAATGTGTTGACTAGTCGCAGTCGATCAGAGTCTCTAGTTGGATCTCGTGATTCTCTCTTCCTCGTCTTCCGGTACCAACCACTATTTATATAGTTGGTAGTCACCTATGCAGATTAGGTGGATCCCACCACAACATATATATATATATATATATATATATATATAAGGATGGATGGTAATAAAATCACAACATATCGTATATATAGTGTAGATGTTAATGAAACAATGTTCAATGTAATGAAACAGAGCGATATATACACACACACACACACACATATATATATATATATATAAATATATACATATCTATCTATTTATCTATATATATATATATATATATATATATATATATATATATATATATATATATAAATATACATACTATCTCACACCTCAAACATAACTGAGTTTCATGCACGACGCAATCTTCGGGTTTTGAACTCAAATTTACTGTTTTAAAGATCATATATATATATATATATATATATATATATATATATATATATATATATATCCGGCTTGAAGCAATCTGGCGTCTAGCCAGACTGAAGAACTGTGATACAGCGAAATAATCTGTCTGTGGATGACAATATATATGTACATATATATAGAAAATTTTACAATATTACACACACACACACACACACACACACACACACACACACACATATATATATATATATATATATATATATATATATTATCTAAAGATTTATTTAAAAATCTATGCAGAATATGTAAGCAACCAAACTGCAAAATCACTTAAATTCCGCTAACTTATTTGACAAAAGGTTACTTAGTGCTTGCAGCCAGGGTTACTTACTTGAACTTGTTTTCGCTTGAAGGTTTGTTTATCATTATCAGCCTGAATGCTAACAAAGCAAATTGAAAACAAAGAAAGTTTATACGTTTGGATGACAGAATACATACAAATTGTTCAATTTTGATGAAATTTCACTGTATTTCTTTACAGAGTAAACAGTACAATTAAAGGACCTTAGCATTAAAAGTTTCATAAAATGCCTTTCACATTCAGTAAAACGATACAGAAATAAAAAGAAATGTCATTGTTAGTGTTATCCATTTTCTATGATTTAAATAATAATTTAAATAATTTCTCTGCTACTCTGTCACTCTGTGTCACATCTCTTCAGAACTTGGGTGGTCAATGTTTCACCCAGATTTCCGTCTTTTGTTTCTCATAGCAGTTCCATCGATGAGAAGTAAGTTCTACTCAAACTGCTTCTTCCCTCGAACTGATGCTCTGTGGAACCGACTCTCAAGGAGATGTTTCCCCGATCATTACAATCTTAATCTGTTCAAGTCCGGGTTAACCGTTACCTTCCTCTGCTTCCCGTACAAACTGTCCTCTAACGCAACCCCCTACCTCGAGTAGACAACAGTCCTTGTACAGGGTGAACCTTACTGTAAAAAAAAAAAGAATACAAATATACTTGTATGCTAAAAGTAAAAAACACAAATAAATTGTCAGTTCCAGGTATCGGCCGACTGAAATATCAACCTGTCCTGATTAATTTATCGATTTCTTAGTAGTTTAATGCTTAATGTAAGTTGATCTAGTCACTATCTTATACTTTGTTACATTAATAAAAATAGAAAATGTTTATTATAACCGAAAGATAGAAACTTTGAGAAAAATCATTTAATTCTTTAGATATTAAACATAAGATAAACAACCGAAAAGTGCGATACATACTTTTTATCTTTTGTATCAATCTTTATTCCCTTTTATATACTGAGTATATTCTGTGAATATTGATCTTTAGAACTTTTGCAATTGTATAAAAGCAGCTATAAAGAAAGAAGCAAAGAGTTTGATAGACAGACTAAGAAACAATCAAATGGATAAAAACAAAGCTTATTTGATAGAACGAAATCAAATACATTTATAAAAACGTTTTTATCTGGATTTTGAAAGAAATAACCTAAGCCTTTTATCATTTTTTAATTATCAGTGTTTGTCAGATAATCCCTATTTTTTTTCGGACAATGGTAGTCAATATGCTTATCCAACTTTATTAAAGCAAGTCACTTTATCTAAACACACATTTAGACCGGTGATTCAGTGAATAACAGTTTGCATCAGCACGAACGCCATAAGTTCTAAGCTTTCACAACGAGCTCTTATGAATATTAATTTAAACAATTCTCTTATTTCTTTTATTTTATATTTGCTTTCTGACGAATGTCAATTGGTTAAGGTAAGCTGGTTATCATTGTATTCACAAGCGTTGCCAAGTGTTGTCTCTCTAGTGACCTCGAATCATTTTCTGTCAGTATGCAAGAGCAAATATACATATCTTTGCATTGAAAAGAAAACGCCGAAAAAATTCCTCAGTGCCAAGAATAACCACTAGATGTCTGCTTGATTAGCATAAAGTTGCACTCGAGGGAGTTAGAGAGAAAAGCGTTTAGATTCAGATGTCCCTTGGTTGTAAGTAAACGCCAGACCTACATTGGTTATCTAGGATAGCAGTCATGAACCTGCTCGGAATATCAATATGTACACGAGTGTGAATATAAACATTGACCGGCGTAATTGTTCTGTAGAGAAAAGATATTAGTGTCATCATATGGCCTAGTCAGAAACTTGGAGATTGGCTAAGGCTGTAAAGAATGCAGTCGGGCCGACTGGTGGTGTCTGCTTTACAGGCGCGGTTTGATAACAGCCCGACACGTAAATCATGTCGAAACCGTTTCAGATCTCCACCATGTCTAATTCATCAAGTCATAATTCTCATTCAAAGGTCATTGATACCCAGACAACGATCTGAATCATCGTTGATATTTGGGCGGTCTTCGTGAAGCGTATCATGTTCATCTTCATCCACTTCATCAGATCACTGAGTCGTTTTCTTGTTTACAATTATCAGCCGTAGTGTCGTCTACATCTTCCGAGCGATTTATCATCATCTTCACTTACGTCAACAAAATTTGAAGAGTCATTATTGTCACAAATTCTACCGGTGTCTTTGCTTGATTGGGATAATGATGTATAATGTCCAGTATACATAATTATACCTATAAGAAATGTTATTAAATGACTTAACAGCATAAATTTAATTCTCATTTCCACTTTACTACTACTACTATTATTGTTATTATTTTATTTCCTTTGATTTCTGCTGTGTAGTCATCTCTTTCCGGATCCCGACCCGAAACCTAAGGTCAGAAATGGCCTCATGACATTTTTCACTGGGCAATTAAAAAAACTCACACATAATTTAAATAGATAAAGCCCTACGTAAGGTGTGGACTGTAATCGTGAGAACATTTTTTTTATTTCTTTAAGGAATGGACCGCCTGTAGTTCCTTTGAGTGAGGCTGTTGGAATCTTTTCCAATCAGTCCGAGGGCTAAAACTACAACAGGAATTATTGATGTTCTCATGTGCCACATTTTTGGGATTTCGATTTCAAGGTCCTTGTATTTTGATAGCTTTTTGAAGAGTTTCAAAAATAAATTGCAGTCTTCAGCGACTACTATGTCAATAAGGATGCACTTTTTGTGTTTGTGGTCTCTAATAACGATGGCTGGGCGATTAGCTTTGATTATTTTGTCTGTGTTTATTGTGAAGTCCCATAAAATTGTTACAGGTCCTATCTCCGTAGCCGGGTTGGGCTATTATTATTATTATTGTTATTATAATTATTTGATTTTATATCCTCTTCGATTCTTAGATGTTTCGGTCAGGTAATGATGGTTATATCTAAGTTCCTACCCGCAGCTTAGAGACAGAACACATCCAAAGCACATCGCCAGTAACAAACAGCGCTGCCACCTGCGCACTTCCAATGGTATTAGATATCTCCAAGGCGTCTCCAGAGCTAAAAAGATTTAAGGAAATAGTCAAGTGTGCGCCAACCAAAAAGGGACAACTATTACTTTGTATAGTTCTCTGATTTGCCCTGCCAGGTTTTCATACCTCTGTATTTTCGCCTACACCGCCTTCACGAGATTATTATCCCAAGGTAATTATCTATCTATCTATCTATCTATCTATCTATCTATCTATCTATCTCTGTTTATATCTACATATCTGTCTCGATATATTATTATTATTATTATTATTATTATTATTATTATTATTATCAGTTTTCTTGTTTTGCTGCTTGTTAGAGTCATTTACAAAGCCTTTTACCGCAGAATTAACGCAATGGAAGCTTTTGCTTAGAAGGTTATTAAGCAAATTTCATTGAAAGATTTTTCTGTGAGTAAATAAAGCGGTGTTCATGAGCACAATCTTCTGTGTCTCAGAAAATGACGCATTTTCCTGTCATTTTCTTAATGTATGTACCAGTATTGTTTAAATTATTCCTAGTGTTCTTATTATTAGAACTGTGGTTGTCATTAAATATGAAATTCATGCAATTTCTATTTTCAGGTCCTTATATTTTGAAATATTGTCAAAATTATTATTATTATTATTATTATTATTATTATTATTATTATTATTATTTCTATTATTATCTCCGCGTAAAGTTTCGTTTCTTCAGTATCCTTTTTTAGGATTCTCCGCGTAAAATTCGTTTCTTTAATCCTCGTCGCCACTGTTATGGTCCAATATCCTCGCACCACTGTTACGGTCCAAGGTTAGGACCAGAGAATGAACAACATGAACACAAGAGTAGGAATAACAAAGATATATTAAACAGAATAATTATAATACAAGAAGTTGAAGGTGTTAATATGACTGTCAGTCTGGTTTAGAGTGAACTACTATTGTCTCGACTCGTTCTGTCTCGACTCGTTCCACTTCCGTTCTATCGTCTCTCTTGAGAGGCGCAGTCTTTATAGTATCAGGAAGAGTTCATTATCTCGTTACAGGTTAGATCCCATAACACTTTGAAGGCCGATTATTATAGTTTTGTAAGAGAGATCTAGTTGAACCAATCCTCTGCCTCCTTCGGATCTGTAAACATACAGACGATCAACGTCAGCATGGATATGATGCATGCGATATCAATTGAGAAGCTTTCTCGTTTTGGTGTCCATTCGCTTAATGTCAGCTATGGTCCAGTTTCCGTGTTGAAACTGTATTGCACTTCAGTTGCAATACAATTGCAATACAACAAGGTGTTCATGGCTGATATTCTGTTTTGTGAATTCAAATCGGTATTAAACACAAGATACACACATCTGTAGTATTTTTTTAACTTTCTCCTTCGTGTTCCAGTTACCTGATCTTTGTGACAAAATCTAGATCTATTGAGTGTGTTTCTGTAATTCTTCTTTTCTTGAATGTTACTTTTGAACATTTATCTAATCCGAAATTCATACCTATATCGCTACTGAAACATTTTACAACATTGAGGAGACCCTTATTATTATTATTATTATTATTATTATTATTATTATTACAATTTCTCTTTCATCATTAAAAGTCGATTTTATTGCCCTCCTCTTCATATATTTTTCATCTAGATCATCATCATTAACTTTCCTATAATTGTTATGGGAACTTACCCATAATAGATAATGGACTATTCCGTACACCATAAATACTGCTCCTCAAGAAAAAGCAGCAGTCACAGAGTGAGTGAGTCAGTCAGAGACAGAGTCGCGTCAGACGATTACTGTAAGACATTGGAATAGTGATACTTCGAGACAACATAGTTCTCTCTAACCTAACCTGATTGTGATTACTAACACTTCTACTTCTTTTGTACATATTCTGTTTGTAATATATCTGCGTTATTCCATACCTGTGTTCGAGTTATTCTTCATTGGTTTCTACCTTGGACCATCACCGTGGTACAAGGAACCTGGACCATAACAATAATCATCATCACCACTTCTTCCGTACAGTTGTCACCATATTCGTTAACTTAATCTTCATCAATATCGTTATAAATATCACGCCGATTTCCCCCATTAATAATTTCCCTTACGATAATAATTAAGATTTTAATGAAGTCACCTCATAGTCAATCATCCAGGCGAGCAGTCATTTCATTGTTTTCGCTGTTCCCAATAGTAGAAAATTCATGGTGATTTTCATTGTACAAATATTTCACACGGACGTCTCATAAAATATAAACGTTTTCCTAACAACAGTGCCGATCTTACATTATCTATAAAAATTATATGGCTTCAGTATCTCGCATTTTCTTGCCTAGAAATGGCATCTACCAGCAATAACATGAACTTGTGTCAATCTTATTATCATTTTATCTCATGCTAATAACGTTTTGATTATGGATCTTACTAACTTTAATTGTGCATTATTCACATTTTAAGCTAGTTTATCAGAGGATAGTCTGCAGCCTGTTCGATTAGTTCCCAGTGGAGGTTGGACATTTTTAGTTGAGTTGGAGAAAGGGATCAGAATTGCTCATCACTTTTCCAAGATGATTGCTTCTTTTTCAATACATTTCGATTTTTTCAGGTTTTGCAAAAATTACCTAACTACTTCCCCATTCAGTCATTTCTATCTATTTCAAACATTTGATGAAGTCGGCCCCGGAATCTTCTTAAAAATTCTGGTGGGGCATTATAATATCCAAGTAACGTATAAATAAAAACTAATTGTTAAATTTAAAAGAAGGATTTTCTTCATTCGATCTGACTCCATTAAATTGAGTCAAGAATTCCAACAATTGCTTATTCCTCTGAATTGTAACCCATATCATTTCGGTTGAATCGTAGTAATCATAACATAATGTTTGATTTTTTTTGTTTGCTATATCACTTTAAATTAATGAGCAAATCTATGTAGTAAGAAATTATTTAACTTATGCGTGACAACTTGTATCGCAAATTTGTCTAACCTTGGCGGTAGTAGCCTCTCAAAAGAGAACCTTTCCAGATACGCCAAAATTTTCTCAGCTGAGATGATTCTTGAACCCTGACTCCCATTAATATTAGGCTTCTTTGCTGATGTTAATAAGGTCAGTAGAAACAACAAGAAAAATTGATATTTCTTATTTACTTTTTTATGCCTGGTCTGTTATATTTTCCCGTGTTAGGATTAATCTTCCCAAACACAAATACTACAAGATGCACTCAAATTCGAATGCCTCTTACTTATTTCCACGCAAAACTACAGCAGGTACCCAGAGAACAATAAAAACAATTTCCAGAGCAAGTTTTCGCTTGCAAAAAGCACTACTATTCTACGGACATTACCTTCTAGTATCCATTTTCATCATCTGAACTTGTAAGCTACATTTTTATACACATCTCTGTCGCCACTGTTAAAATGCATTATTCACGTCTAACTGTGCTCATATCCACCGTTTTCGTCTATGTAAACCTTAAAAAGTCATCAATGAAAATTAATGGGTAAAATTTAATAGGGATGGAGTAATTCAGTATGTTTCAGTCGTACTTTTATCTCAGATGTTAGTTAGTCACTCGTCTGCTATTTATAACAAGAAAGAATATGAGTTATTGTTACTGGCACACCACCATCAACAGCCCCTGAAGTTTTGGTCCAGCATAATAAGAGAAATTAAGTACCTCTTGTTTTTTTCGACTGATTGTTTTGTAACTTTTATTTTAAAAGCTGAAGCAAAGGTTTCTGGAAGCTCAGGCGTGTCCCAAGAATACTTTTGCCGCCTTTCGATATATATATATATATATATATATATATATATATATATATATATATATATATATATATATATATATATATATGTAACGTAAATCATTCAAACGAAAACAAATACTGAAGCTAGTTATATGGCGAGAATCACTCTCACAAACAATATTTAATAATAAATTACAACCAACTTCGAATCTGTTAATGAATGGTGTGATCCTTGTTCATAAATTCCGGGCTTATCTGGTCTTATTTTTTTTTTTGTTTGAATGATTTACGTTACATAAATTGAATACGCACTACAAAACCGATATATATATATATATATATATATATATATATATATATATATAACATTAATAATAACTACAATAACATTAGGAATATTTTTAATTTCAAATTGTCTCTTAAGTAACCATACGATGAACGTACAAAAAGATTCTCATCTTTTTTGCGGTCTTCAAACGATAATTAAGAAGCGGTTCCACACAGAAGATGCATCTGTTGCAGACTTGTAAAGATGGCTCCTGTCTCTTTACAACACCTACTTTGAAGAAGGTATTTAAGTGTTCGTGCAATCTCGATAGTAACTCCTCGGTATATTAGTGCTGGTAAAATATATACAACGTGTAGTAATAAAACGTCGGATTAGTAAATATAAATATCTACACCTTACTTTTCAACCCTAACCCTCCCATATACTCTCGTATACTTGAAAACACAAAAGGTTAATTGAAATATAATTCCATTTAGAAGTTACTTTAGAATAAATGTTCAAGATTTTGTAGATAGATAAGAAATGACGGGGATAATTTCCTATCAGACATATATTTTTTAATTGTAATATTCTGTGCCTCCCGACAAAAAGTATCAAAATATTTTAAACTACTCATTATATGTCTTTACAGTTATTCTTTTTTAAAGTCTGATTACAAATTAGAAGTCAACACATACAACACATAGAGAATTAGATTCTAAAACAGACTAATAAGTTTGCCTGTCCATTCGTGAATGAAATATTCTATACAAGGTGATTTGACAAGTAATACGATTTGCATAAGTAAGAAGTTGCAATAATATTTTATAAAAAAATATGAATTCTATTTTGTATTTTAAAATTATTATTTCTTTTTCTGTGTGTATTTATCGACGTTTTCTATATTGCATGAACAACAGAAAGAAGTTTTATTTGTTTAATAGATTCAAGCTATTTAATATCGTTTAAGAAATATATACTATAGCAAAACAGGTTGAGAATCCTTTATCCAAATTTCTTGGGACTGGAAGTGATTCGGTTTTCAGATTTTCTTCGGATTTTGGAATACAGGCTATTTAATTTGAATATAGCAACTATAAAATGGGGTAAATTGGGAATGGAACCCAAACATAAACCCGATATCACTTTATATTTCATAACACAGCTTCTACATATACCCTGAAGGTAGTTTTATATAAACAACATATACCCCGAAAGTAGTTTTATATAAAATTTAATAAATTTTGTTTACATACCGATACAGGTAATACCGGTAATCATGTAACACTCACACGGATTTTTAAGTGGCGAAATTATAATTTCACATAAAAATAATGTTTTGTACATTCTATACGTGTAAAAAAACATGATCACTACTTACAAAAATATATAAATGCAGAACTTTTTGACATTTTGAATAATATCTTTATTGAGAACGAAACGCTTGGTAGTAATCCACAAACGAAGGCGTTGCTAACAACAAACTGATGCCAATGTAGGCTACGCTGAGTATGTGAATTTATTTGTTTAACGGCACATGAACTTCTCATGGATGATTTAATCCAGAAATTTAATTTTCTTCGGAGTATAAGTAATTTCTTTTATAAAAATGTATTTCTGGTATTTAAAAAAAAATTGTTTATAATGTTTTTGTTTGTTTTGTTTTTTACAAAATGTATTGCTGGTATTTTTACTATGAAAATGTTTAAATTTTCATAATGTTTGTACCCCAGTTTGAGGGTTAAATATTTGCCCATAGCTGGGACCCTAACAGGTGCTACCACCCCGTGTCATGGTGGACTTGGAAAAAAACAGCCATTAACAGGTGGTTGCACAATCCTCAAAACCTCGCGATCAGAGGCCTTGCTGCCGGATGTTAATAGTCATACCCATGACGTTTAGGCTACGTAGCTGGGCTGGAGATCTCCCATCCAGGCCAGATAACATCATTTACAACAACTTCACATAACCTAGGAACCTTCTTAGGGCTTTCTGAAATTTTCCATTTGTGGAAAGTCAGCACCTGAAAAACTTTCGAATTTTGGGGGTTTTCGGATTTTGCAATTTCGGATAAAGGATACTCAACCTGTACTAGCAATTTATTAACAGATTGATTTTGCTGAGGAAAATGTGTAGAAGGTGGGTTTTCTGTTGCACTGTTAAAATATCAGATCTACTTGTACCGACAATATAATTGACAAAAGCTGATTCTTGAAGCTGCTTCTAACTAAACAAAATTAATACGCTTAATTTTGATTACAAGATAACATTTTCTTCCCTAGTTATATTTCATTCAGATTAATTCCTTGGAAGATTCACAAGTTCTTAAAACGAGTCTGAAGAATCAGATTTCTTTTATTTGAAACCATTACACTCATTATTTACTCGCTATCAGCTATAAGCAGTTTTCTTCCTAAGAAAAAACAGCGAAATGTAAAGGACACCTATAAAGTAAACATTTCAGCTTACAAGAAGTGAAAAAAAAACTATGTTCTATGGAGCGACTATTTTAGGACAAAACGTGCAATAAGTTGTATGAAGCATTAACCACTTCGCCGAAGATTTGACCAATTTTTTTTATGCTGCTATGCATTTGTTAGTATATCCGTGCTTCTTGGAAATATATAATTCGTTAAAAACAATTTGAAAGAATGTTATATTCGTATACATAGGAGCGCTAAGTTTGGCACAAGGTTACTTTTCTCAGCCGATTCGGCAATATCAGGAAGAACCATGACAGTAACGTAATGAAAACCAACACCCACTCGTTAGTAGAACCTTATGTTTCTAGAACGTTCGAATTAGTTGAAAAGCTATGTTCAACCGATTTTCTTATTAGAAGGTGAATTTAATGTAAAATTCAACGATTTTTTTAATAGAATTCAACGATTTAAATTCAACAATTTTTTAATAGAATTGAATTTCAAATTATGGTGACTAATGTATCAAACCGGATTGTTGAATATTTTTCAGTTTACTTGTCTAAAATGTCGAAAGTAGAATTGGATGATGTTTCGAACCAATATTTAAAGTTTATGGTAGGCAATCAAAATTATCTGTTTCCAGTGTTTCTAATTAAACAAGAAAGTAACTGACTATAAATCAAACACATAATAAATAAATAGTAATCATTTTTAAAGTTTTGCTATGGTATAAACTGGACGCCATAGCTATGTATGCTGCCAGTGAGGTAATGGCGGTAGCGCTGGGTGAAGGGCTTTATAGACTGAAGTCAACGGTCAGGTCGGAAGGTTTTCTTGATGGAATCAACGTGAACCTTAAAGGTAGGGGACAGCCAGTACAGTTCGACCTGGAGAGAGGCAGGGTCCGCCAGGTCTACTTACCTAAGACACGCTACGCATGCATAAATACCTCGCCGGCTTTCAACCCAGATTTGTGGCGGGTACTGATTAAGTTGTCTAATGCTCAATTGCAAAGAACACGTACAACCACACCCAGTGATGATTTTTTGTTTCTCTGTTTTATAACTCTGTCTTTTATTTTCAACAATAGACAAATTTATGAGACTTTGTTCCTATAGACGAGGGTATCATAATCTTAAGAGACTGTAACAGACAAAAATAGATAAAAGCAGAAAAATAATAATGGAATTTTTTAAAAAATATATAATATTTCACAACAATAATCAAGCAAATCCCACAATCTATTCATCGCAGGTTATCTGACAATCCTTCCAACGAAACCATCTTCAGCGAAACGAAAAAAAAAAGAATATGAAACATCTCTAAAAGATAATCGATGTTCGGCAATACTCACATGCACATCACACACACAAAAAGCCAACAGGAAAAGAAATATTATATGGCTTAACCCACCGTACAACAAAACATAGAAACAAATATAGGAAAAATGTTCCTTACGCTAATACACAAACACTTCATTCCATCGAACAACACTTCACTAGATATTCAATAGAAGCACAGTAAAAATCAGCTACAGCTGTACCGAAAACATGAAACAAATAAAAAAAAGTCAGAAAAATAACCAGCAAGGCATTGGCATAAACCAAACCCGACTGTAACTGCAGAGTAAAGAACGAGTGCCACTTAAATGGTAATTGCTTGCAAAACGATATACATTGCCCCTGTAAAAGCAAAAGATAAAGAAGAAAAATATGCAGTAGAATAACTGAATGACTCTGGAAACAGAGAAACTATGAACACAAAAAATCTTTTACAAATAGTAAATACGCGAACAGTGTAAAAATATATGGGAAATTTAAAACAAACATTGAATTACACCGAAAATATCATGGAAAATGAGGAAGACATTTTAATGAACTGGAATATTAACAAATAACACCTTCAATACTATTTCCATTTGTGATGCCAAAGTCGATGAGTTTTACACGATTTTCCAGAACTTGATGCAATAACTCCACATTGCGGTCAATTTTAACACATTCACTCTTTATGCTTTCAATCAAGTGTGTTGTATCAGTGATTTTCATTGAGGACACCTTCTTTAGCATAGCCCAGAAAAAAAAGAAGCCAATTTTTTCTTCTTTCGACAAAACCATGTTTAATCTGTGGGGTAAAAAAATATAGTTATTGAGACTTTAGGGAAACCCTTTTTATATTCCTGGGAACAGACAGCCCAACACTAGCACATGTGATTTGATTATAGTGGTGAAGACTTTGTGCCGGACCATCCACACTTTTTGGATGGCCAATACAGAGACTTGGTGCAAAAAGAGCCTCCGCAGGTTTTGAATTCAAAATTGTCCTTCTCCTAGATCAATTGCCATCCAAGGCTATAGAAACCAGTCTGTCCTGCTATTTACCCATAGCTGGAGGGTGAAGGGTATTAGCACCTAAGTGAATGCAATGGATTCTACTGGAATTCGAACTCCGATACCACATTCCAAGCCACTATCCATTACTCCACTATCTATCTATCTATCTATCTATATATATATATATATATATATATATATATATATATATATATATATATATTGTCATCCACAGACAGACTGTTTCGCTGTATCACAGCTCATCAGTGTGGCTAGACGTCCGTTTGCCTCTAGCTAGGATCGAAACCCAACTGAATTAGTGTCAGTCGGGGATTCTACCACTAAGCCGTCAACGGTAGGGATGAAGGAGAATTTAAGCGTATTTATTTTTTAGATAAACACAGAGTGACAGAGAGAACTCGATTCGATTTACCGAAGTGTCTTGCATTATGAGCCGTAATAGTCACTGTTTACAAACCCACACTTCCTCCCCAGAGAGCTCAACTGAAATAAATTTTTCAGGAGCCTATATTTACACGCAAGCATATATATATATATATATATATATATATATATATATATATATATGCTTGCGTGTAAAGTAATTAATGGATTTTTTAATCTGATATCATTATAAAAATTATATTTATTTTGATGCATATGTTTGAGCAGACATTCCAGCTTTTAAACAGTAAAATTAATAATAACACAGACTAGAGGCCGAGGAGGGCTACAAAAGAGAATGTTTATTTTTTTAGAGTGAGGGTGAGAGAGAAAGAGGAAGAGAGAGAGGGACGAGGATAGAGACAGAGCGAACGTGAGGCACCTAAAGATATAAAAAGTAAATCTAAAACATTATTAAAGGAAGACTTGATGTTTAATAAAGATGTGTTATTTGAAACCATTCAATTGGTTGGAGACACACGTTGGAGTAATGGACAGCGGGGATCCGAGTTCGAATTTCAATCGAGTTCATTACATTCATTTTGGGGAAGTATATGAATCCATCTCTTCCACCCCGCCAGCTATAGGTTAAATAGTAGGCCAGACACTGTACTGTAGCTTCGTGGGTACCAGTCTAGGAGAAGTAAAACCAGCCAAGAGAGGGTTGGGCTCCAACAGACTGTCTTACACATGAAACATCACTGCTGCTGTGGCTGTAGGATATGTCATGCCCCTACCATGCTAGGGATTACCTTAAAACACAATGAAAATAATAAAATAAATTTACAATCATTTCAGTATTATCTATATATAAAATTCTGTTTCTTCCGTTAGTCTGTTCCTCCAACACACTATCTTCAATAGCCATTCATTCACTGATTCAATCCAAATTTGCGGGAGAAGTGCAAACAGGTAAGGGAGTACATAGTTGGCTTTAATAGGGTGCGTAGCTGAGTAGAATAAATTTTCATTAATTTTTTATAAAAAATTAAGAGTTTTATTATTTAACGTACTAAATACTTCCACTATTTTAAAAGTAATTTAATTATTAAAATAATAAATACTTATTTAATAAAAATTCAATATTGTTTTTTGCTTAACTTTTCTTTAATTTTTATATACAAGAATTCAGTTTTCACTTCACCCTGCGTTTGCGAGAACTGTAAACATATCACAAGGCCAGAAGGCTCAAAAAGACGGAACTTGGCCCCAAAAAGCTGTATGTTGCATGTTCATGAGTAAGAAATTCTAATAATTTATTCCTCGCTGGTAAAAAGGAAAAAATGAAATGTTCTTAAAAATCGATTCGGTTGCGAAATTGAACGAAACGTAGAGTTTGTAAATCTCGACAAAAATCTTAGCGATAACTTCAACAATACTAAACACTGTGAGAAAAATTCTAGTAATTCAAAATTCAAAATTAAATTGTGTTGTAGCATACCTACAGACGATAATGTGTGTGTCCCCATTCACATAAATACAGTAGTAAATACTGTATGTTGGTCTGTAGTTGGAGATTCATTGTGGAATTCACTTGACTCACTTCTAGCAGTTGACTACTTATTCTAGGCGCCTATAGCGAATCTTATATGTGTTGTTCTTGTCCTAATTTCATCGTTCATTACCAACCTTCGTGTGGTTATCCTGTTCAGTAACCTACCCTAGGTTACAACAAATTGTGAGATTTCGAAAGGAGATATATTACTGGTCAGTACGAACTGTCAAATTTCATTGAAATTTCAATTGCCAATTGTGAGTCGTGTAATCTTAATAAGACCACTTCCTTTCGTTCAGGGTTAGTTAACAGAATTTCGTCTTCATGGGGAGATTGGAAAATGTCCAATTCTAAAGCAACACATTTGACAGAGTATGTTCAAATCATTTCAAGAAGGCTTTACAGCATTACATTTGTATTATGACTGACCAACCAGAAGAAGAAGCAGAAGAAGAAGAAGGAGAAGATATTATTATTATCGTCAATATTATTATCATCATTATAGGTTACAGAGATAGGACCTGTAATAATTTTATAGGACTTTACAATACACATAGACAGAAAAATCGAAACTAATTGTCTAGACGTCGTGATAAACAACCGTAAAAACAGAATGTGCTTTCTTATTGACATGGCAGTCCCCGCAGATTGTAATGTATCTTTGAAGATCTGCAAAAACAAATATATTAAAATACAAGGATCTTAAAGTGGAAATCTAAAAAATATGACACATGAGGGCATCAATAATTGATTGGAAAAACTTCTAATACACTCATTGAAGTGATTTCTGGTAGGCCATTCCTTAAAGAAATGCAAAAAAATAGTTCAAAAGTATAGTTCAAACATTACAAAGAGCGTTATATATGTAAAAAGTGTGTTTTTTTTTACAAAAATGATTAGTGGAAAATTTCATGAAGCCATTTCTGACCTTAGATCTTTTGTTGGGACCCGGAAGGAAATGTGTATAAAGAAAAAGAAATAATAATAATAATTGAAAGAAATTATAATATCATCCCTCTTAAAATATTTTAAAAATTCAAGTTCCTCCCCCTTAAAATGTTTGAAAAATTCAAGTTCAAAAATCGTGAAATGGAAATTCAAAAGATGTGTAGCAAGCAAGCCACTGCTATCCCAGTAGTGATAGGAGCACTTGGTTTAAGAAATTTTTGGGAACAAATCTTACTCAAGATACACTTGTTCTGGTGAATATTGTCCTAACGTTGAATACTCGCTGGTTCCCGTTGAGGCCAATGTGAAAAATGACAGGGCCATCCATAGTTGTTACTGGGGGATATTCTATCTGTAGGGAGCTCTGCTTGACCGCTGTTTTTCCCGCTAGTTCTCTTTTGTTCTAGGCTGGCTCGGCGGCTTGCTTCAAAATTCCTTTCAGCTTGATCGACAGTGATGCGTTATCAGAAGATTATATGGGTCCCAGGTGGAAACTGATCTAACTCAAAATGAGTGATTTCTTTAAAACGCTTCCTTCAGGGGGCCCCCTATTGCGATATATAATGAAAAAAATAATATATTGGCGTAGGAAAAAGATTATAAGAAGTAATAAATATGCAAACAAGATCGTATCTGACCATATTTCTGAGATGAGGTATTGTAATTATTTATACAGTTTACATCCTTTGGAATGTTGTCCTCATTTTATTGCCATGTTCATGACGTTTCGGCCTTTGTACGCGCCGAACGTCTTTAAGTGATATACGTTGAAATTTCGAACTGAACCCTTTATTTATTCCACACTGGTAGATTGTTCTAATTCCACCAGTGGATAAAACCGTTGTTTGAAGTAATCCAAAAGTGACTTAACCCAAATTTTTGTGAGTTTAATACCTGCTCACAAACGAGAGAAAAATTGGAGAGTTGAGTTACTAAAGGGAATTAACTGATACTGAGATATAAAAAGACATGGCACGTGGAATGAGAACAATCTACCTCCATGTACTAAATAAAAGTTTCGGTTCAAATTTCCAATGTATATCACCTGAAGGAGGTTGGAGCGTACAACGGCCGAAATGTCGTGAATATGACAGTAAAGATGAAGGCAACAGTCCGAACGATGTAAATAATGTGAATAAAGAAAATCGTTTTATACACAATCACTTACATACACGATTCTCGTACACTTATGGAACCTTTTGACTGGGAGGCGGGTGCAAAGTAAACCATATATTGTAATTGCAAATGGCGGCTCTTACTAGTCATTTTCAAGCTGTATTTGTACAATATGTAGAACACGAAAAAATCACGTGACCAACCCAGCTGTTCTACATTGAAAAAAATAAAAAGTGAATAAATACTCGGTAGGTGTTGGATTTACCTGATGAAGAGGCTAAATATGAGTTTAACTAAAATTAGAGTGACTTGGAATTGGTGTTATTCATTCCTGTGAATTCGGGTGGCTATGGATATGATATAAGGCAAATCAGGAGGCCAGGGTAATATTCATTGAATACTTCCACTGTTGATGCTGTCGTGTTTTTATTTCGAGTATTAAAGTCTCTTTGCTTGAAAGAGAAAAACAACTGGGTTTAAAAACTTAAATCATTTTTTGTTTTTTTAATTAAAATAACAAACCATGTTAGGATCCGATATCTTCAGGGTAAACAAGATTAATGTTGTCTCCGAATTGTTGTTTGGAGGGGAAAATAATATGAAGTATTTGTGGACGTGTTGTTCATATAAAAACAAATAGAGACATGAATTTATCAACAGAAAACTCGCCAGAAATAATAAGCAATGGCGGATAATGGTGAATGGAAATGGTGCATGAAGACATATCAGGAAATTTAGTGTAGAAAAATTGGTTAGAATATTTTCAAACATATATACTTTGTCAGTAAGAGTTCGTTCAAATATATTTTATTCAAATACAATGTCTGTTTAATTTTTTATTAGTTTAATATTAGAATATTCTCTGTAATTTAGTGTTTTTTTTTTTATTTTAGAAATTTTGGCTTCAAATTTTCTATACTCATCGCTCTTATTTTCTGATAATGTCGTGTTTGGTCGCCCATACTCCCAAAAAACGGCACGTTTATACACTAATGAAAAGAAATTCAAAATTATTTTTAAAATATTGGTGTTTGATGATATAAAAGTTGATTTCAAAATTAAGATAAGTTTTGTTTATTATGATTTTACAAAATAACGCTTGAACCCGGCTGGGATTTGTTTATATATGTCAATGTTTTAGCCCCAAAGTAAAGTTTTACCTATTGGTGTAATCCTATGCAATATTCTGTATATTAATCCGTATATATAAGGCAAATCTTTAAGTGGACACTTTACATGACTGATTTGTCAATTTAACCGGCTGACATAAATAAGTATGCATCGTAACCATCACTTAACTTGTTCAGTCCATTTCCTCGCGAATATGCAAAACGTAGTACTAACACTAATTATGGGCTTTTGGAACAGTACAAATTCAACTTTACTGCTGAGTGAAGTGAAGACATTATTATCAGCTGGCTAGTAGCAAGCGATAACTAGCAGGAGATGGACTAAGAAAACCTTTCACGTCGATTCGAAGCCCGAGTTTATTTCGTCAATTTGATGTGATAAACTTTACACACCTTATCCATTAATATAAATAATTTCGTTTTCCCGCTTTGCCGAAGTTACTGGCTGTGGATTTCCTTCAATCGTATGTTGAGAATCTTCATAGCCAGAACTTAGATACACAATTTCAAGGGAATAAACAGGATCTTCTTCATATAAACAGTTTGTCATTTTTTTTAAATTAAATAGTTTATGAAGTCAAAAAAGTTATCATTCATAGCTTAAGACCACCAAATTTGCAGAGTATAGACTAAATAGTTGTAAATATTTAAGAAAGAAAACAGTTATTTGTCTTATTTGAAAATTTGGATAAATTTAGGGTTAACCGTTTATTCAAGATAAATATAATTTAAAAAGAACCAGTAAATTATACTAAAATAATTTTGAGGCATGAAACATAGACAAATACAATATATATATATATATATATATATATATATATATATATATATATATATATATCTGTGTGTGTGTGTGTGTGTGTGTGTGTGTGTGTATGTATACATGTAACAAACATTTATATTTACCATTTGATTGTTGTTTACATATGTGGGTGATGAAAGATATATATATATATATATATATATATATATATATATATAGGTATGCTGCTATATTTATGGGATAAAGTGTTCAATATCAGAGATATAACGTATTTAAATATAAAATATAAAAGTGGACATTGAAGTCATCAGGTCACAGGTTGCCTAACGATTGCGTTTAGCATGAAATGGCCTGTTGCCTCTGAATGCTCACTTCAGTGTGCACTTATATATATATATATATATATATATATATATATATATATATATATATATATATATATTAAAATTTACTACATTTATGTAGTGTCTGTGTTCAAAATATTTAAAAAATTTGATATTATGTGATCACAAAACTTTAGCACTTTTATAGAAGTTTCTAAATAATGTGCTGAAGTAATTTCAGTATAATGTTTATCTTTAAAATATTGATTTGAAATTTAATGTTAACATATTCCTTATGCTATAAGTGGCTTAAGAGCAACATTTTAAATTGCTACCAGGACCTTTCTCTAAGAATAAATTTTTGATCTTTCAATCACGAATTGTTACAATGTCAATAGCTTCTAAACTTGTCGAGGCTAGTGTGATATTTATATACATGTTGAAAGTTGCAGCCATCAAAAGAACTTGAGGAGCTTGCAATATATTTTCTGCTGCATTGAAGAAAAACAAAACAAAATGGCCTAGCATCCCGTAATCAATAATAGGAAAGAAGGAAATTGAAGTTGAATTAAAAGATATGAGAATTTGTTTTTAAATCTAATTATATTATTTTACAGCGAATATTAGTCAGATGTATCAAAGTAACCTATTGCGACTCCTTAGTTGACAAAGTCATCAAAATGTCATTTGCAAGACTACTAATTTTCCTGTGGCATATATACATCGTTCCTCTTGTTCTGTTGACCAAGTTTCTTTAAAGACTCATTATTTTTCACCAGGTCACGTGTTCATAATAAATAAATGAATAAATAAAGAGTAAGAGAGAATTATATATTTTGGAAGTTGATCATATTTTATGAACATTTTTCAATTCTCAGCAAATTTAAGTAGCAATTGTTTGGGTAGAAATAAATCACCTTTATGCTGTGGGTGTGGACATTTTATTTTAAATGTTCTTGGAAAATTTTCCCGCAAACACTATTGGCGGACTCAACGTGAGTCCGAGTAAAAACATATAACACAAAGCAAAGGATATAAAACAAACGACAATGTTATTAACAAAAGAAATTGCATGTGTACGCAAATGTAATGAAAAGAACATTAAAACTAGCTATAAGAAGAATGGGCTTATTTTGTGTGTGTGTGTGTGTGTGTGTGTGCGTGTGTGTGTGTGTGTGTGCGCGCGCGTGCGTGTGTGTGTCTCTGTGAGTGAAACAAGCGCATGGGATAGGCATTTGTGTGTATGTGCGTGTGTGAGAGAGTTTAAAAGTCCAGAAAAGACGAAGGAAGCGAACGCGCCCCATCGGCAGCGTTCTTTATCGACGTGCGACTATATCTGGAAGTAAGTTAGAAAGACTAAAAAGAGAGAGAATATGATTGTCTCTTTTTCGACCTAAGGGTGCCCCCCCCCCTTAGCAGGAGTTTTAGCAAAGCCTCTCCGTGCATTTTATGTCCTTATATATGTGTTAATATAAATCAGTATTGCGTGTTTTTTTTATTTGCATTTACCTTATATTTGTCAAACTGTTTTACTCAGTTATTTGATCTTATTTGTCGTTGTTGTTCTGTCGCGAAAATAAATGCCACGTTGTCTTTGGAAACATCTTTCGATCCTGAACGGCTGATGACATGAGACTGAGAACAATTAAAAAATATCAACGGGCAAATAGTTTATTCATTGCAGCTGCCAAGAGCAGCGATCATGATATTTATTTTATTCCTATCTCCATCTATTGTTCGGCGATCCCAGACAAGAACGCGAAAGCAAATAGATCGCACAGTCGACATTCAGCGACGCACCTGGTTTTGTTGTATACTGAGACAGCAAATCATTGCCGCAAGCTACCACCGGGAATATCGAAAACATGGAAGACTGGTCTGCTATTCTTGCAAAGATTTGAACACCTGCTTGGAGTGTCCCTTACACAGGATAGAACTGACAAAGATATCACTCGAATTGTTATTCAGGAGTTAATCGATTCCGTACACCAGACCGCATCATTGGTCTCTCGTTTGACATTAGTGTATCAAATACAGGACTAAATCACATGGGGCTTTTACGATCGAGAAAGAAGTTGGACGAACTTTTTTTTGTAGCAATCATATTATATAGTAGTTGTTAATGATGATCTTCGTCGAAGAGGGCTTCCGTATAGATTCACGGGGTCTTAATATCAAGATATTTGTAAAATTCCAAAAAACTTAGGAATTCAGTTACGAAGACACATACAAATTACTGGACGAATAGGAATCTATCCACAGATCTTTAGAAAGCCAATGTATTAAAATTGTTGGTTGTTTACAAAAAGATCGAAAGATACAAGCCTGCCACAGGAAAACATGGAAGCACTTTTTCGCAACTGTCGCTCCTTTTCAAATTCTTATCCATGCCTCCATGAGCTGTCGATAAAGCGACGTGAATAGCAAAGGCCACGGATGCGCTCAAGATTTTCTTATTTCACCACAAACTGGGATTTTCTGATCAAAAAATAAAAGTGATAAAACGTAGCACATTTTGCTAGCCTCATCTATGTCCGTTTTTGGAATGAGTCATGTTAGTCGATGGATACAAAAAAGCGTCGAACAGGAATTCACATTTAAATTGCTGTCCCATAGAGATTCCAGAGAGAGTACTTTGAAGGCAGCGAGTATTTTCCAGGAAGATTTTTCCAAAATTTAGTAATGCCAAATGGGTTTAAAACAAAGATGTGTCTTCTTACCAGACTTATTCAACCTATACAGTGAGGCGATTCTGATAAAATTAGAAGTGCTAACAGGGTTAATTATTGGCGGCACAGTTTTGCAAGCAATTTCCGTTTAAGGTATATTCTTTCTTTATTCTAATAGATAGATTCTGAAGTAGTAGTTCTGGTGAGCTATGGAAATGCGCATTCAAGGGTGAATCAAGGCTGACTGACTGGTTTTTGATGGAAATATTGTTTTTTTTTGGATATAAATCACTTCATTCAAGAAAGGATCCATTCGGAAATTAGGGCATCAGTTTTTGTTTAATTTTTTGTGGCGGGGCGGGGTTGAGATGGCATGTCTCAAGAAGGTTCGGATAGAATCTTCCGTCATATAGGACCGAAAGCTGTCCCAGTCCACTTTGCATAGTGAAAAACCGTTCTATGGAACGGTAAATCAGCTTATGTACTTGGTTTGGAGTCAATCCGGAAACTGACTAGGGAATGGTCAATGCGCCAATGGGAGCTAACACTTTTGTCAGGGCAAGATATTAGAAAAAGTTCGAGGAGGTTCGCCTGCTGTATCGTCATATGCGGGACTCGGGTGGGTTCTTCAATGATCTTGGTTATTTCATAGGCGATGGAGAAGTTTCGGCAATATCTGCCTTCCTCTTCGGTTTTCTTAGAATGAACTAACCACTCTTTGTGGCGAACGCCGAAGTCGCCGCGTATGTAAAAGCTTTCCGAGGGATATTCAATGAGTATATTGTCAATCCTCTCTGATATTCGATCGAAGTTTACCGACCCTTCATCCTTAGTACGATACAGAGCAAAGACAAATGTGGTACTATGGATAATAGCTACGTAGAAGCACATATATGGCAGATCAGGATCCTCGTTTTTTGTGTTCCTGTCACAGAGGTACCTGTCCTTGATGTAGGGGCCGAGCTCGTAACCGTAACGAATTGGGTGGTCGTATTTCTTTATAATGGCTGGGCAGCCCGGGATTGTGAGCTCCTGCAATGAGATTGAGGCATTGATATCTGTTTTAGACAGGAACATGAGTTCAGGTTTAGACTGAAAAAGATGGAGTTCCACTTCTAGAAAGTTGGAACGTAGATCCCTTACATTGGTATAAGAGAAGGTATACCTGGGATTTACTATTTTTTGAGGTTGGGTTTGCTAGTTTTGTTTGTTTTCAATTTGATTGCTTTCATGTTTATTTTGGTTGGGTTGGTGGATGACTAGAAGGCAGTGAAACAGACACCCATTGGAAATACATGCATAAATAACCTGGGTTTTCAGAGATACTGCCGTAACAGTACCCATCATCTTGGCATCCAGAAGCCCCACTAGAGACTACTGCACGGTCCATAAACCATTCACAAAATGGCAGTACAATAGACCCGATATTATACATC
This sequence comes from Acanthosepion esculentum, assembly GCA_964036315.1. NCBI lineage: Eukaryota > Metazoa > Mollusca > Cephalopoda > Sepiida > Sepiidae > Acanthosepion > Acanthosepion esculentum. The sequence continues at coordinate 44,488,780 of OZ038505.1, forward strand.
TGCTGATAGGATAGCCTCCTTCGACGTTACTCAAAAGTTCGGATTCCTGATTATCAAGCGGATAACGCCAAAACCCAGAAAACGTTTACCTCCAGTACGCTTAATGAGGGAGAAAATAACTCAGGTAAAATTCAGGCGTGATATTCCGAATGTACCTGTATCATCCCTTAGGGGTAAAGGCAACAGAACTCCTCCTTAAGTCAGAAACATCGAATTAGTTAGTATCAGAAGCATAGGCGTTAGGCTGAGGGCATGCAGAGGGAAGTTACTTATTCTATTTGACAAAAAAAAAAAGAGTTTGGATTTAAAATATAATTACTCCTGTGACAGAAAATCCATTAGAACCAGCTTGCCAAGGAGAAAGATTAAGGATGGGCGTGATAGCCATTAAGTTTTAACTTACTATAAGTCCCAAGATCCAAGAGATTTGCTCACAAAGCCAGTTTACCACGCTAGAAAAAAACATTCATTAAATATAAGATCGACAATTAACATTAAATTATTGTGCAGGTAAATAATACAGACATCCATATATATATATATATATATATATATATATATATATATATATATATGTATGTGTGTGTGTGTGTGTGTGTGTGTGTGTGTGTGTGTGTGTGTGTGTGTGTGTGTGTACATACATACTTGCCTAAAAAAAGCTTAAGACAGAAATTTAAAGAAAAAAAATAAAGAAATAAATAAAGAAATAAAATGGTAAGATGAAAGAGAAATGAGCAAACAAAAGAATTAAAAAAAGTTAAAGAAAGAGAGATTATCGAATACATATATCTAAGCTGGCGAAGTTTTTAGTGGATTCTTGATCGAATGTGTTGGGGACAGCGAATATCAATGCCGCTTTCGTGTGGGAGAGGGGGTAGCTAGTAGGAATTTGAGTTTTCTCTGACCAAGTCAAGGAACTATCTAACTAGTATGGAGTGCTTAGGGATCGTCATTCCTCATTTTTTACATTTTACATATATATATATATATATATATATATATATATATATATATATATATTCTAGATAATTTCAGCTCAATAATAGCATTTATCATGGCATCAAATGTTGGCTTCATATTCTAAAATTTGTTAACGTTCGGACAAAATTTTCACCGTTATTTTCTCAATTTTAACTTCTGGTGAAATAGAGTTTTCGGTTGGTTCCTCTTTCCGTACACACAACTTCGCTTTGAGTTTTCCTGTACGGATTGGATGCTCACAGCTTTTTTATTATTTCTCATGCGGTTTATTTGCGTGGGAGAGTTAATGTCGATTGCGCATATTTTAGTGAATCATTTCTCTCTATGGCAAAGAGCTCTTCTTTTTTTCCTGTTTGCGCAGAATAGATCAGCAGATTCTTTTGGATTGTAATTGTAAACATTGTGATTAACTTCCTGGTCCTCCGATCGAATGACCTCAGTTGTCCATAGACAAGAACTTTTATTAGATTTCTATTATTTAACTTTCTTTTCAACATCTTTCCGATTCTCTTGATATTTTCTCTTCAGTCGATTTTCCCCTTCAGTTCTTTTTTGTTTTAAGTTTTTTCTCAATTCTTCTTACTATTCTACTATTATAAGTCATTGTTTTTAGTACTTTACCCAATGTAGATCATTACTCGAAGCAGACAGTTTCAGAGTAAAAGCCACAGCTTATGTGGATATGTGCGGAAGATAACAGTTAACCCTTAACTTGAACAGGTTAAGATTGTAGTGGCCCAGAAAGCATTCTCTTAGGAGTCGATTCCAAAAACCAACGGTTTGTAGGAAGAAACTGATTGAGAGGAAATTATATCTTAACAATGGAATACGAAGGGAATGAGGGTGGTTCGCTAAAATGTGCGTGGTATGGCTGGTCTTAAAACTGAAGAATGTAGTTCGTCTGAGCACTTTCCATGCAAATAGCGATAAAACTGCAAGGGACTTACAACGTTTCGACTGTGGGAAAGAGGTTGTAGGGTGGGAAATAATTCATCACCCACAAAGAAGCGGAGACGCTTTTGAACTCTAAGATGAAGACGAACAACAAATTACTATTACTATGTCTTCTACTGCTACGTTTCACAATATACATACAAACAATATTATTGTAGGGTAAAGTTCGTTGATTTTAATCGATCTTAGGTTCGAAAACTTTTCCAAGGGTTGTTAAATTGTATCATTTGTATTCATAAACTTTTTTGTAAGTCTACTAAAATGACGTATTTTACTACTCTTTTTTAAAAATATTATCCTTCTTCGGATATGCAAATTAGGCAAAGAATATATGTGCCTAGGCAAACGTAGGGGCTTTATACTCATTGTAATTTTTACTTATTCTATGCATTGTTGCTTTTACGGGATTTTTGTTTTCGTTTCCCTCTCTCTCTCTCTCTCTTTCTCTCTCTCTCTCTTTCCCTCTCTCTCTCTCTCGATTCTTTCCCTCTCTCTCTCTCTCTCTCTCTCTCGATTCTTTCCCTCTCTCTCTCTCGATTCTTTCCCTCTCTCTCTCTCTCTCGATTCTTTCCCTCTCTCTCTCTCTCTCTCTCGATTCTTTCCCTCTCTCTCTCTCTCTCGATTCTTTCCCTCTCTCTCTCTCTCTCTCTCTCTCTCGATTCTTTCCATCTCTCTCTCTCTCTCTCGATTCTTTCCCTTGGAGGTCACCATCCTGCTAGTCCTATGTTTTTCTCTTTTTATACTCCATCCATTTTTACATCTTCATCAGACGTTTCGAAATCCTATTGCACCTGTTGATCATCCGTAACCATGTCTTCATTTGTCCCATTCTGTAGGCCCAAATTTCGTTGTTGGTCTGTAGCATCATAACTTGGAGTAACTATGGAAAGCTCTTCGCCGTTCACCTCTTCATATTCTTCTTGGACCCTTATTTGATTTTTTAACAGTAAGGTCCAGCCTGTACAAGGCCTGGGGGCACTCAAGTTAGAGGCTCGCATTAAGTAGCAGTTTATGCAGATAGGAGAAGAAGATTACAGTTAATTATAGATGTGAACAGGTTAAATTTTAGTGGCCGGGAAAATATCCTCTTGGGAGTCAGTTCCACAGACAAATGGTTTGCAGGAATAATAGAACTTACTTCCCATCAATGGCATACGGTGTGAATGTGCGTGGTATTCTACAATATGAGTGGTATGGTGGGTCTTAGCGTGAAGGTTAGAACTGGCGGAACCAAGGAATGTAGTTCGTCCGAGCACTTTCCCTGGAAGTTGCGATAGAGCAGTGAGAGGCTTACCATATTCCGCCTGTGAGGTTGGAAAATAATTCGTCACTCAAAAGGAGACGCTTTTGGATTCTATCGAGACTGGAAAGTGAGAAATGAGCAGCTCCCACCCAAATATGACAACAGTACTCCATTTAGGCCTGATCTGGTTCTTCCTTGAAAGGGCAGAGGATAGCATGTGGAGGAAGGTACTTACTGGATCGGTACAGGGAGCCGACCATTTTTCTTGCATTTTTTGCGATGGATCGTATGTATGAGTTCCATTTGAGGACAGGTGTGAGTTATAGGCCCAATTTTCTCTCAAGGCACGGAGTCTCCCCGAGGGGATATCCATTCATCGTGACTGGCGGTAGTTCGAGGTCTGATCGGCGACGCATGGACTACGAGACTAGTGCTATTTTTTTTTTTTGCTATAATGATTGTGTTGTTGTCTCTCTGAATTATAAAATTTTCTGCACACGGTTCTTTATTCTTTTTATAACACGCATCGTTTTAACAAAATCTGGTAAATTCAGCTTTGGAAATTTAAAAAAATGTTTTAAAACTAATGTTCTCAGACTGTAGAATATCCAAACATTAAATTTCAAAGCGTTCTTACAAGAAAAAGTGACAGGGAAAATATTCAGACAATAACAATAACTAACATCTTAAGAAAGCAAATCTTTAATTATTGACAGACGGGTTAACTCATTAAAATCGAGATTCCTAAATCCCCATTGAAACAATTTTACAATTATGCTATCACGCGTCAGTGAACATCGAGAGTCCTATTTTAGCGGACAGAGAGAAGGTATTCAAATTAACTGTACTTGTTTTGATTTGTAGGAAAATCAATACAAAATTTCGAAGCAAGTCAATTTCTATTAACTACTTAGAAATTGAAGGGAGGGCGGCTTAGTTCAGGCAACAATATTTTATTTCATTTAATATCGCACATTTCTCTTTGTTAATTAAAACATATAAATTTGGAATTTGGTTGCAATACTCATACAGACTGCCAAACTTTCGACAAAGAAAACGTATTTTGTTTAAAAAAAGTGTTTTTAAAATCCGAAATGAGAGGAAAAGGTGATGAATGAGGGAAAACGTAAATTTTAGCTGATGTGATTTGACAGCAATTAAATATGAATGAAGTATTATAGCTATACTTGTTGGCTGAGGTGTAGAAGATTGACGTTATAAGAACAAAACAAATAAAACCAACAAGCCTCTTTATATTAATACATTATTGTCAAGATTGGAAGTTTTGTCATAGGAACTCGAAATATCTTAAGTCGATAACTAATGGAATAAAGTAGCAGAAACGATTATATTTTAAAAAGAAATTAAAAAGTCTGTAGAATTCTTCTACTTATATGATCCTTCAATACGTAGGCGATCATGGCTCTTCAGAATTTCCTGTCCTTTATAGCTCTTAATAAATGTTGTTTTATTGTAATATCTTCTAAACCTTGTTTTGTCATCCATTTACTCAAGCTCGTTAGGTGGTGACTATGTTGTTTTCTTCTATACCTCTTGCTTTCAATCTGTCCTGTGAGTATCAAATTTTCTAAGTACTCTTTCCTCATTATGTGCCTCCCAAAATGTCTATTGTCACTTCCTGATGCTAAACATGTGTCCTTTTTGCTCCCTTTTTTCTCTAAAACTTCGCCGTTGTTCTCATATTCCTTCTGTGGTATTCTCAGCATCCTTCTGTAGAACCACATGTCCTTTGTATCAAGTCTTATCTTAGCGGAGATTGTCTAAAATTTACTCAAGCTCACTATGTTGGTTATGCGTTTTTTCATCTGTCCTTTGTGCCTTCAATCTGCCATGTGAGTATCAGATTTTCCAAGCCCTCTTTCCTCATTATGTGCCCTAGAAATTTTAACTCTCTTCTTGATGTTAAATATAAGATTTCATTTTGTTTCCATTTTCTATAAACCTTCGTCGTTGCTCAGATATTCGATCCATGGTATTCTCAGCATCCTTCTGTAGAATCACATTTCTGATGCTTCAACTCTCTTCTTCATTTGTGAAGAGATTTTTCAGCATTCCCTGCCATATAGGAGGATTGCTACTACGTAACAGTTCAGTGCTCTTTCCTTTCCTTTTAACGAAGTTTCTGTTTTTTTAAGAACTTGCTTTTGGAAGGCATCTTTCGCTATCTCAATGCGTCTCCGGATTTCAGTGTTGCACTGTCCGTTCACGGTTAAATCGATTTCCAAATATTTAAATTGTTTTCCTTATTTGATTTTGTTATCTCCAATTTGTAATTTGCATGTTGAGCTGTCCCTTTTGCTACCAACCATAAACTTGGAGGAACAAATAACACAAATTTAAAGAGAAAAATGATTGCAAACATTGCACAAATTCCTAATTTTGTCAACGTGAATTCTTGAAAAAGATCTTGAATACTGTTCGTATCTATAAATGCTAATTTCTAAATATTATAGAAATAGTCATTAAGATTTATAGAAAGAAAATTATTTTATTATAAGCTAACTGTTAAAAAATTAACTATAATTTACAATCAATTAATCTAAGTCTTCTTCTATGGCTATGTCACTTTCAAAACGTTGTTGGCTCTCCTGGGCCTTGTAGCCGTTAGTAACAACGTTTGTCCCTTTTCCAGACCTCTCTTTCCTTGCTCTGCAATTCATTCACACAAACTTGTCAGGTAGGTTGACCTGCTGCCTTATCCTGACCCTTTTGCCATCAATTTGTCCTGTGAGTGTAAAATTCTCCAATTCCACCTTCATTATTGTGTGCCCAAGAAATTTCAGCCGCCACTTTGATTATATGCGTCCCTTTTGTGTCTATTTTCCTTACGAGTTGTTTGTTCCTAACGAACATCGTCCATGGAATTCTCAGCATCCTCCTGTAGAACGACATGCAAGAGAATTCTGTTTAAAACTTAAGATTTCTAGAAAATTAATAAAAATTAATAAACCAAATGACTCGAACACAAATGGAAAACTGGCAGTAAGGATTTTTTCTTCAATTTCTTGAATCATAGTTGTGATTATATTTGTTTGCAAGAACAAATAAATATCGACTTTATAAATATATATATATATATCCATAATATCTGCAATTCTCTTTTTATTAATAATGTTAATTCACTGATAGTCTCTTTAAATAGTTCTGGTACCGTTTATATTAACCGAAAGAACGAATATATATAATTTCGCTCAAACCTTACGTTTGTGATGGAATAGCCCCAAATCAAAAACATTATTAAAATATATAATTTCGCTCAAACCTTACGTTTGTGATGGAATAGCCCCAAATCAAAAACATTATTAAAATATATAATTTAACTTGGAATATAATAGCTGTGAATATTTATAATTATTTGCAGCGATCTCAAAATAATCAATTTCAAGTTAGAAGTGGATTTCGAGATATGAACGAGAATAAAACAGTAGCGATTTTTTAAAATGACAGCCAAATGAAAGGATGAGTCGAATCATAATGAAAAAGCAATATCATTTACAAATATAATTTTCTTTTAGCCTAGGGACTTTAAGCAGCCTACTATCGATAGAATTTAAAATTAGAATTCCTACAGGGGGTAACAGACTTACATATGGAGCTGATATTGCGTTTGCTTGGGTGAAAATTGCACGTTACTTGAATAAATGGGTTTTGACAATGCTCTAAAGATTTTCGATAGCGTTCAGATCTGGTGAAACAAAAAATTATACTCAAAATTAAAATTGTGTTCTTTAATAATAAAAAATAATATATATATATATATGTGTGTGTGTGTGTGTGTGTGTGTGTGTGTGTGTGTGTGTGTGCATTTATATATATATTTATATATTATTAATAATAAATATGCATTATTTCTCACTGGTTTCATGCACAGCACAAATTACAGGAACTGTGTTAAGACTGACCGTTACATAATTTAAATTTTGTTATATACCAGACTATTGTAATAGTGAACCATCCATATTATTTAAGGGGGTTGTTTAAAAAAACATTAATACCTTCTTATATCCAGTAATTATATTAAACACATATTAGTCACAATATGTATTTCATGTATTGCACCACATCTGTTACAGAAGTAGGATGTGTAGGTGTGTGTATGTGTGTGTGTGTGTATGTGTGTCTTTATATTTGTCGTATGTATGTATGTACACAGACGTGACAGAATTGAATAGACACCAAGATAAATTTTATTTCTGATTTTTTTTAATAACCAAGATAAATTAACTTAGATTTTTTTAATAATCAAGATAAATTAACTTAGATTATTTGATTAAAATTGTAGATAACAGTACTGGAACATGCCACGAACCAAAGGAGCATCAGACCGATCCGAATTTCAGCGAGGACGTATCGTGGGCCAACATGAAGGTGGTCTTAGTCAAAGAAAAATATCTGAAAATCTTTCAATACCCCTTTCTACTGTTAATAGAGTGATCGTACAATTCACCAGAGAGGGCAAAAAGTGCACAAAACCTCATCCAGGCCGCCCTGGGCCCTCTGAAAGAACCATGCGTCTTGTCTAAAGAAATGTTGAACAGGATCCATGTTGCAAGGCCTCTGACATAGCAACACAAGTTGATGTCAGTCCCAGAACAGCTGTCAGGTATCTTCACAAGCTGGGCTACTATGGCAGAGCTGCGAGAAGGAAACCACTTCTCCATCCAGCCAATATCAAACGCAGAAAGGATTGGGCTCATGAGATGGTGGAGAGACCTGTGACCTTTTGAACCACTGTCATTTTCTCTGATGAGTCAAGATTCGCATTATTTTTCGACAATAGAAGAGTATGGGTATGGAGACTCTGTAGTCAAGAGATTGATTTAAAAAGACTGCAGCCAACGGGGAAACATGGGGGCCTTTCAGTAATGGTATGGGGTGAAATTTGGAGTGATGATTGCTCAAAGCTTGTGGAGTGTGAAGGAAACATTAATTCAACCAAATATGTTTCTATATTAAAGAAAGGGCTCCTTCCAATATTCTCAAGTAGTAGAATGAGCAAAGTTGACTCCCTATTTATGGAAGATGGAGCTCCATGTCACACTGCTCAAGCAACACAACATTGGTTGAGACAAAATGGGATCAATAAACTTCCATGGTCAAGTCAGTCCCCGGATATTAACCCTATTGAACACCTTTGGGGCATATTAGATCGAAAACTCTGCAAAAAGAACAGAAAGCCATCTTCTAAGCCCGAACTTTTAGGATTAAACTCATCGCTAGCATGCCTAGAAGGGTCCTTGCATTAAAAAAAAAAAGCAAGAGATGTCAACCAAGTATTAGTTATTAAATTTATGACCATTTATAATTACTTCATGTGTATAAATTACTTGTTTAATAAAATAAACAGTTTCTGTGAGCGTCTATTCAATTCTGTCATGTCTGTCTATATAAGTACATATGTGATGTTATGCTTTTCAGTTGTACCTACAATTTGTATCTATTCTTTAGATAGATGGGAAGCTATAAGTATAAGCTTATTTATATTCAGCTATAAATATTTTATCTATATCTGAATGTGTGTGTATGCGTATGTATGTATGTATATATATATATATATATATATATATATATATATATGTATATATATATATAAACACACACACACATCTATATATACATACATAATATCTGGCCACTCGTATTCGAAGATACCCGACTATTAAGGCGGCTAGCCACTCCCTGTTGCAGACGTTCGCTCAGGTACATTTGTGTTTGTTCAACACCCACAGAGCCAACCTTGGGTTTATACTGCAACTATGCTGATCAGACCATAGTTACAATTTCTGGAAGAGAGCGTTTTATCTAGAGTGATCAACAATCTGAACAAGGCCGGCACACCCAAATCCTCGGTCACGCTGACTCGTGACTTCGTGCTAGCACAGCTATCGACAGCCCCAAGTGTTCCGTCTACCCAATTTCACTCAGATGGCTTGCACCAACCCGTGGTATGGTTTTCAGGCACTTTCCAAAGGTGCCGCACGCTGGCATCGCCCCCCCCCCCTCCAGACCGATAACATCAGGAAGTCTCCTTCTTGACAAATCAATATATATATATATATATATATATATATATATATACACATGTGCGTGTGTGGGTGGTGTATGTATATATATGTACATTATTTTGTTTATTTTTTTTCATCTCAATATTATATCGAACATGGTGATATGTTGATAGCTACAAACATAATCTAATATTTTTACAAATGTAGTTTTTCATAACTATATCTATATACATCGATACAATTTACATATGTCGATATACTATTATATTTGCTTGTACGTTTGTATCATTTTTATAATTATTTATATGTGTATATTTATATTTAACTTAAATGTATTTACCTTTAAATGACTACCTTTGGATATAAGTATATAAGGAGTATATAAGTTGTGTGGGAGGGCGGTTTTACACTTTTATATGCTTATTTTAATTAAAAAATTTTGTCATTTTTATTTTTTAGAAACAACCCCCATATATAATATGGAATGCTCCACTCTTACGATAGTGCGGTATATCGCATAATTTAAATGATGTAACGGTCAGTCTTAACTCAGCACCTGAATAGTGTGCTGTACCTGAAACTCAGAGTTGTGCTACCCGCGAGGAAAAAAAATCTATGTTTATTATTAACATATAATTTATAGCACTGACTGTTATTCTCCATGGAACACTATTTTATTAACTCCAGCAGTAAACGTGCGATATTATATATATATATATATATATATATATATATATATATATATATATATATATATATATATATATATATATATATATATTAGATGTACTAAGTATCTTACTGGGATGTGGGTAAAACGGAAAACATAATTACCTTCTAAGTATCCGATGAAAGGGTGTCCACTTAAAAAAAAAGAAAAAAAAAATTCCCCGCAAACAACTTAAATAGAGCACACGCCATTGTGATTGGCTATTGATCAACTACCAATCAAATGCGTGATGACGGGGTATATTATAGAAGTTAGTGTCTGTAAGCATTTTTAGAGGGCGTATCAGAGTCCGATCAGCTCTGATGGGGTCGACTTGGTGAGGTCAGTATGATGTTTGAAAGACCCGAAACTGCCCAATGATCCAATTCAGAACATCACTGGCGACGCCCTCTAGCGCTAAAGAGCGTATATTCAAAGCTATGATAAAAATATACTTTTAAGGTATGCTATATGTATGGGTAAAAGTGCTCAATATCAGAGATAGAGCGTATGTAAATGTAAAATTAGACATTGAGGTCAACACCCAGAGCTGACAGTCCGCTTCATGTATGCACACAGACTTCAGGCTACGAAGACTGAAGAATGCGTTCAAGCATGATGCAGACTGTCACCGCTTGATGTTATCCTCAAAGTCCACTTTTACATTTAAACACACACACACATATATGATTTAATAACGTGAAAAATGTACATTGATACTACATGAAGCAATTGACATAGATAATTGCATTAATGCGGTTTTTTTTTTAGTTTTAAGTGAGAAATATATAGAAATGTATTATTAAATTCAGCTGAGCTCAGTCTTTCTGAATTCGCTGAGATCATTCAATTTTTGACTCGATAGAAATGTAAAATTTAGAGAAACTAAAATTAAAGTTTTTGAGATTTTAAACTTCTCTGGCGAGCGGTTTTCAGGAAATTAAATTATCAGTTTCAGAAGAATTTTATGTAAATAAAATGTGTTCCAATAACTTGGACCGATTTTAAATGTGAATTAAGTTTAAGCGTCTAATGATTCTTTTTCTTTTTCTTTCAGATTTGGCGGACATTTGGGCGATATTATTTTCTACACATAATTGCCATGACGTAAATAACATGATCCAATAGAGAAATAGATTTTCACCAATAACATTGATTTATGTACTGCTGACTTTGATCCCTCTTAATGAAACACCCTTAAATATAATCTGTCTTAATGAAACACACTTTATTATAATCTCCATGTAAAACGCACGAAAGAGAATAAAATAATAAAGTAGACATTCTCTTATAGAATTTTCTTCTATTTGAGTTGTTTTTTCCTACATATCTTGAAATGGCTTTGTATGATCATTATACAATCGTGTATAACCGTGTAATGTGAAGACACCACATTTTTATGCATTTGGAACGAACAAACTACAAAAGAATTAGATTTTGTTTCGCTAATTAAGAGCAATCTCATTGTTGATTTGAAACATTTTAACGTTATAGGTATTCATAATAAGGCAAAGAGCAAGGCTTCAAATTTCCACATTTCTGTAGGTTTGGGAACGTTTTTCTCCTTCTATCTATAATAATATGAACGTCATTATATGGATGTCACTTATGATTTCAGTATAAAAGTCGTATAACGAGCTTTGGAAATATGACAGAAAATAATAATCGTTTAATATAAAGATAAATATTAATAACGCAAGAGAACATTAAAAGATCTGCTGTTTACATTGTCGTGACAAAAGTAATGGGAAAACAATAAATTATAGATTGAAGTATACATTGAAGTTATGGAAATGAACAGACCTATATCAGTCTACTCTAGTATTTGATCAGTCACTCTAAGTGCCGGCTAGGCGATGTGAATTATTGAATTTCAAATGGAACATTCTAGTGGATACTAGATGGATAAGATATTCTATTGTTTTAAAATATGGGTGCCATATGGTTTCCTCAATTTATGATGCCACGTGACTACCAGATATATCTGGTTTAAGGCATTACTACTCACCTCGCACATTAGAGCGGGTTAAGTTTTCACTTTTTTGAGAAAATAAATATTGAACTCTGTGAAAAAGCTGGGGTTTGATGTGCTAAGTACAGACAACAAAAATCGGATTTTACCAACTTTTGAGCATTTAGTTTATTTTAAATAGTATGTGAAAAATGTATAACAATAACTAATTTCCGCAGCTTTTTGCTGACAAACTGAACTCAAAACTTTACTATTTCAAGAATAATTCCAAATAAAATTGATATTTCTTTGTATTAGATACAATAAATGCAAAAGATATATTCAGACCAGAATTCTAATTATGAATCATTACAAGTAAAATATGTATTTTTGTTTACTGTATTCGATAAGTAAAAACTGTGTAAAAAATTGTAAAAGATTACAAAAAAGGCTACTCAGTGAATAAGATTTGTTAATATAAACAAAACAAAAATAGATAATAAATGTATATAACACCATTATACTGTCGGGTACAAATTATAAGACAAATGTTTTACATCACGCTAAAACTAATGCATTGTATAACATATTAAATCATAATATAGCTATATATTGTTCAGTATAATTTCCCTTTGAAGTAAATAATGGTCTTATTGGTCACAATGATTTAGTAATAATATGTTTGTACCATGCATATACAATTTGTGAAGCTTGAATAAATTATAAATTTTATAAGACTGTGCTATAATGTTTCACTTTTCACCGGAATGAAATTCCAACGTTACGATATTGAACCTAAACTTAATCATTAAACTAGTCTCCTCAAAAAACGGTGTCATTATTTATCATATCAAACTCCACCTTTCAAATTGAATGCAATGCCACGGTTCGAAAATCGACATGCTCTATCGCACAGCTCCATTGTTAAAAACGTTTCATTAATATTAATCACCAGAGACGTCGAGTTTGAATTTTCTGCAATAACAGACACATGACAATTGTTATATAGGAATAAAGTGTCGCTGCCGACACTTGAGTTTGAACACAGATCACCAGTGAGCAAACACATGCGATTCCATTTGAAATAAGTAGATCACGTGATAGTCATGGCAATGTATATATTGGAATGAACGTGGTGTCTGATTGATCACTCTTTCTACGCTATCCTCTATATTATTCACTATACTATCTCTCTGGTCATTGTGCCGATTACTATTCGGCGGTTACTTTCCGAACGAGTATTATCGAGCAAGTACTATTAATATAGTTGTATCTGCGATTACAAAGTCTCTACCAAAACGATCATTACGAAAGTGACAACGAGTATTCGTTGACATCTCAAAATGTGGCAAAAATTGTTCGTTGACATTACAAAAACAATAATCACATCCACATACAATTGAGGTGGTACCAGACGTATATCCAGCCAGTCATTTCGGCGTTCATTAGATTCAAAAACTGACTCTATAGTGTTTAGTTCAGGTATTTCAAGTTAATTCAAGTTTCTATAAGTTTCAAATGGCACTGTGCCAACTGATGATGGTTCTAGAACGGTATTGATTGCGTTCTCTTGTCATAGATTGGTTATGCTGACCCACCTGAACAAGCCAGTGATTAATGAGCGTTCCGCGTCATCATTTGCACACATTTATGGAATACATGCACCTCACCAATGTTGAGTTATTACAGCAGAATAATGCGTTGGACTTAACTTACCAGAATTGGTCTATGGGATGTCCAGAAGACTTCTGACGAAGTGTATGACCCACATGTTCACCCGACATGTTCACTCAATTGCACATTCATAGGATATAAGTTCTATTCTCAAGCAAACTCCTATACCTACAAATAAAAGAGAACTGTGGACATCTATTGCGATATTATGACTGTGGTGAAACGAAGGTTGAGATTCAGACCGCTGTTTGGGTTTGTGTAGGGGGACTTATTTGGGAGATCGCCTGATTGAGTTTTTCCCTTCTATTTAGAATTGCTGTAGTTTTTGAGGGGCTCTTTTTTCAAGCAATTAAAAACACGTACAATGAATCAACACTCGGTTAAATTCTAGTAACTTTCGATTTGTTTCTATTAATTCACCCCTAAATATTAATTTACTCCAAAATAAAAAGAATGTATACTGACTAAAATTCAAGCCTAAATCCAGAAATGACCTCTAAAATTTGTTAAAAAATGCATTCATTGTTATTTTTTGCCTGAGTCTCCAAAGGAACTCACACAAATAAAAGTCCATCATACTGCGATGAGACCCGAACATGGACTTGCTCTTCATCTTGGCGTTCCACCAGGTACTTTCGATTGCTTGCGTGTGAACTGATGTTTCTGGGCTTACGAAATTCATACTGTGATTTACAGTCAGATAAGTATAATTAGGAACTTCCATCAAAGATGTAAATCCTTTCCAACAATCCGATATAATCGTAGTTCCACATGAAATAGAGCTTTGAATTGTGTCCAATAATGTGGAGGATTTAAAATTTATAATTTCAAAGAGTGACAAAAATGTAATAAAAAAAAACAACTTTGATTTAAAATTTATAATTTCTTGGAGAGAATTAATATTTGCGATAAGTAACTTTATGCTATTTGGGGTGAATTAACAGAAAAAAAAATCCAACCAGTAAAATTATCATTGCGGTAACGTCTCAGTGACTGAACATCTCTCCAGAACTCTTCCAGTCAGTGTTAGAATTTATGTCATGACGAGTTACAGCAATTCACCAAGAGATGCTACATGCCACTGAGCACCTAACATATGATTTTGGCACGTCGACGTAATGTCTCTATAGCTACATTTCAATTTAAAGCTTTTAAGATTCTGATTCAAATATATCCAACATTGCGGTCAGAATTGCAGAGATTTCTTTTTGCTGACCCGTCACAAATAGCAACTATTCATGAAAACTGTTTACTATTTAGAATTTAGGAACATCCGTCTAAAGAATATTGGCCTAAGGCAAACCTGTCTCAAGACATTTGTCTAAGGAATACTCGTCTAAGGACCATTGGTCTATCGAATACCCGTCTAAGGACAATTTCTATAATAATATTTTTTAATAAATTAACACTCTATTCATGTAATAAATACTAAATTTTATTGATATTCACGATATTAAAGATTAATATTTAAAACACTTATAGCAACATTAATTATTGATGATACATGTGGTTTATAAGCATTTCTTGGCACGCATTGTTTATATATTAACAGAACCCACATTAGACTATAATTCTCGAGAGACGATTGTTTCTTAGACGTATATTCTTTAGACTAGTGTTCCTTAGTCCAATATTCTTAGACCAGTATTCCTTAGACCAGTGTTCCTTAGACCAATGTTCCTTAGACCAATGTTCATTAGACTATTGTTCCTTAGACCAATGTTCTGGATCCCATTTTATATGGTACTAAGCTTTGATTTTGTGGCCCATTTTCAAACTATTTTGATTAAAGTATTTCTACTAGACGACCGACTAGTCTTATATACACAACACCTGACGATTGTAAAATCAGAGTCGTAAAGCAAGTAAATGTTACTGAACTTCATAATTGAATTAGTTGTAGTTATTAATCGTTTGTATGTAAATATAATTTGAGAGTAAGCGATAAAACCGATTCAGAAATGTAAGTCTTTACATTGGAATGAATGCAGTAATATACTTTCGCGTGTAAGGCGACCTTTAGATAAGACGCGGTCAAGAAATATAGCAAATTTTCATGAATTTATCTTATACCTGTAGTATAAGACGACTGCTTATTGAAAATGAAAGCTGATGCTATTAGACGGTTTGTAACTTACTGTATCCTAAGAAATTCAAAATAAACAAAATAATGAAACCGATTCTATATCATCATGTTTTTCCTACACACGTTTTCTAAAAGGGAAACAATAAGTTTGTTTACGTTTCATCACATGATCTCTTCTTTTTGTTTTACTATATTTGAACTGTTACAAACAGCCTGGTGTACTAATGGCCATTTACTTATACTTCATCGACAATCACAAAATACCACTAATAGCAATACGATAATGTACAATAACATTACATTCCACTTTCAACGCCCGTAAAAAGGGTTTTTATTTGAAAAATAAAGGTTTTATGTAATCTTAAATTGTGTTATTATTTAACACCAAAATGATAATGAATTTTTAATGAGAAATGAATATTATGTTATCCTAAATGTTATTACTGCCGTAATAAAAACTACCATGATGATTATTGAAAGTTTAGGTTAAAGTTTGCTGTGAACGTAATTGTAACTCGATGTTTACATTTTCTCAGCTGTGCTTGCATGGATACAACCTGATTCCATTGATAGGGAATTATTCTTTGAATAGGCAATTTATTATGAAGTTATGCCAATAATATATAAGGTAGAAATGGTTTTATTACTTTTATTATCAGTTTATTTGACAATGTGAATCTTTTCATGTCCGTTATTGGTTATCGTACCAAGACCGAGGTTAGCCTACCGACAAACATCACTCAGAATTTAAGCTTGTTTTTAGAATTGTAGTATAAGACGACCCCCAATATTTAAGGGTGATTTTTGGGATTTAATGGTCAATTTATACGCGGAAATATACAGTACTTACAATCCATTGCATTTTGATAAGATATTACTTTGAACCAACACTTCCATGGTCTTTAATCGAGTGACATGCCACACTAGTTTAGAAAAGTGAATTGTAATACTGACAAACTCATAGTAAACTAGTTCAAGGCATCATTGGATTATTGTATTTCTGTCAACTTCCTGGCGATATTTTAAGTGCAGGTCAGGAGATGTCTAATTCAAACTTGAAGGTTTTCAAGGCTAGAACACCGCCTGATAGCACTGGCGACAAATCTACAACTGCAGTACACTCTATTTGTTAAATGCAACGACTGTGAGACATTTATCTTCATGAAAAGGATTGCATAAATCTCCAGTTAAAATACTTAGTTGTTTGAAAACCTAAATAAACAAAAATGACGAGACGAAAAATGCGATGTTAAAGATCCAGAGAAAAGAATTAAGAAAAAAACAAGAAGAGAAAAAATCGAAAAGAGAAGGTAGAATGAGTAAAAGAAAATTCTCTGATTTATTCTCTAATGTGTAAAATCTAAATTGATGAATTAGCGCTTTAGTGCTACCCGATCCCCGAATGTGAGAGACGAGACGCAGATTCAGCCAGAAGAACATGCAGAGTTGAGAAAGACTAAAAGAAAAGCCAACAAATAATTAGTCAGAAAAAAGTATGCACACACGTTTACCGACTGATAATAGCCTGGCTTGGCGCCAAGCGATTGTAACTGCGAAGTGAGTCCAAGAAAAGACTATAAACAAATCTTGTTGCGTCAACGGTTGATGGCACTGACTATAGTTTTTTTTATTCAATTCAGTGATCAGGTCGATAATTACCCCTCTTTTGCTAATAGTTGATGACAGATGGCACTAATAACTCATTGCCAGCAACGTTGTCCTTTTGTTTCTTCGATTTAATTAATGGTGCGTGTTAAAAGATTGCAGCTCCCCCACCCCCTTAGTAAGAGATTTTGCCTTATGCAATGAGTTAAGGCAGAGACTATAGCGACTATCGTGTATTTTGTTGATTTTCTTTTTTGTCGGGGGAGGATAAAAGTAAATGTGTCTAGTGAATCAACTAGAAAGGATATATTGATTTTAAATAAGTCATGTTAAACACGTGTGTCGAGAGGAATGCTGTTACATGCGCTGATTAGAACTAAACAATACGGACTTGGGGAAAAAACGTTCACGTTAGCGAACCAAGAGAAAAAACGAATGCAGAGTGTATTTTTCAATTTGAGCGAAGTAATTGAAAATTATCATTGCTTTTATGCTTATACGGAGCAATTGCTTCACACCATAGGAAACTACTTTTCGCAATTCCTATGGCATGCTTTTTTCCATTCCTTCTCATGTATTACAGTTTTCCATTCCGCCTTTGTCATTGCGTATTATGCATTAGATTTGGTCATACCGTTTTATATATTATATGTTGCCATTCCTTTTTATGTATTACAATTTACCATTCCGTCTTATGTATTACATTTTGTCATTGCATATTATGCATTAGATTTGGTCATACCGTTTTATATATTATATGTTGCCATTCCTTCTTATGTATTACAATTTACCATTCCGTCTTATGTATTACATTTTGTCATTGCATATTATGCATTAGATTTGGTCATACCGTTTTATATATTATATGTTGCCATTCCTTCTTATGTATTACAATTTACCATTCCGTCTTATGTATTACATTTTGTCATTGCATATTATGCATTAGATTTGGTCATACCGTTTTATATATTATATGTTGCCATTCCTTCTTATGTATTACAATTTACCATTCCGTCTTATGTATTACACTTTGTCATTCCATCTTATTATTAACGTTTGCTATCCCGTCTTATGTATTATATTTTCCCATAGTATCGTCATTTCTGACTAAAGTAAACGCATTATTCCATGCCCATCACTTTGCATAGAAGGAAGACGAAATATGCTCATTAATTACTTACCAACCGTAGCCCTATCCTAGGAAGATTATTTTTGACATTAAACGTGAAATTATGAAAAAGGCAAGAATTTTATCATTCTGGAAAAAATATTTGCCATAACCTCTGCTTCATATATATATATATATATATTTTTGAATTGGACATAGCCCGACAATTTATTTAAAGACATTTATATTATGTTTAACGTTCTTTTTATAGATACATGTATTTAAGCAAATGCTCTGTTTTATAATAAACAGTATTAAATAACATTTACCGGCCTGAATGTCCGAGAAATTTTCATAGAAAATTTTCGCTCTCCGACAGGAATCGAACCTGTATCCTATACGGAACCATCATTTCGCGTGATGTGCCTTAACCTTTCGGCCACAGAGCAGCGCCTGGTTAGCAAGGTCGATTTTACTATCTTTAAACTTAAATCTTCCATGAATCTCTTCTATTCATATCTGCTCTAGCGTATCAAATGTAAACAAATGACGTCATATATTTTTGAATTGGACATAGCCCGACAATTTATTTAAAGACATTTATATTATGTTTAACGTTCTTTTTATAGATACATGTATTTAAGCAAATGCTCTGTTTTATAATAAACAGTATTAAATAACATTTACCGGCATGAATGTCCGAGAAATTTTCATAGAAAATTTTCGCTCTCCGACAGGAATCGAACCTATATCCTATACGGAACCATCATTTCGCGTGATGTGCCTTAACCTTTCGGCCACAGAGCAGCGTCTGGTTAGCAAGGTCGATTTTACTATCTTTAAACTTAAATCTTCCATGAATCTCTTCTATTCATATCTGCTCTAGCGTATCAAATGTAAACAAATGACGTCATATATTTTTGAATTGGACATAGCCCGACAATTTATTTAAAGACATTTATATTATGTTTAACGTTCTTTTTATAGATACATGTATTTAAGCAAATGCTCTGTTTTATAATAAACAGTATTAAATAACATTTACCGGCCTGAATGTCCGAGAAATTTTCATAGAAAATTTTCGCTCTCCGACAGGAATCGAACCTGTATCCTATACGGAACCATCATTTCGCGTGATGTGCCTTAACCTATCGGCCACAGAGCAGCGTCTGGTTAGCAAGGTCGGAGAGCGAAAATTTTCTATGAAAATTTCTCGGACATTCATGCCGGTAAATGTTATTTAATACTGTTTATTATAAAACAGAGCATTTGCTTAAATACATGTATCTATAAAAAGAACGTTAAACATAATATAAATGTCTTTAAATAAATTGTCGGGCTATGTCCAATTCAAAAATATATGACGTCATTTGTTTACATTTGATACGCTAGAGCAGATATGAATAGAAGAGATTCATGGAAGATTTAAGTTTAAAGATAGTAAAATCGACCTTGCTAACCAGACGCTGCTCTGTGGCCGAAAGGTTAAGGCACATCACGCGAAATGATGGTTCCGTATAGGATACAGGTTCGATTCCTGTCGGAGAACGAAAATTTTCTATGAAAATTTCTCGGACATTCAGGCCGGTAAATGTTATTTAATACTGTTTATTATAAAACAGAGCATTTGCTTAAATACATGTATCTATAAAAAGAACGTTAAACATAATATAAATGTCTTTAAATATATATATATATATATATATATATATATATATATATATATATATATATAGTACCTCCCAAATTAGTGTTCTTCATTTTTTACAGTATTGGAAAATGGTAAATTGAACAATTAAAAAGCAGAGGTTATGGCAAATATTTTCTTCCAGAATGCTAAAATTCTTGCCTTTTTCATAATTTCACGTTTAATCTGAAAAGATATGAACTGTGCGCATTTTTCTTTTCATCATAAAAACATTATATTTCAAAATCGCGGCGATTACACGTATGAATACGTCAAACCTTTTTTTCTCTATTTCTCATGTGACAAGATATTATATAACAAAAATAATCAAAATAAGATGAAAACGAATTTTCCTTTTGATTGTAATTTGAATTCTGTGTCCTTGCAAAAAGCACATGCACAAAAATCCCTGTCTGTGAAAACTTCTTTCCGTACGCATTCCCTTTTACATCATAGACGAAATTTCATCAAATAGAATTAAAGAGATACTAATAAACAATCTGTAGTCACAGACTAAATGCAGAATATTCCCATCTGTTTTCGAGCGCATTTCAGTAAATTAAAATATTCATGTTGCCTTTTCGGTTCTTCTCATCAATGTTCATTGTTTTCAAATACGGAAGATTAAAAAAGATTAATTCACATTTTCTTTGTCTAACCAACTAGAAACCCGGATGTTAGCTTGAGGTCAAACTTTTAAAATATTTTTTTCTTGGACAATCGAAACATTTTCCTTTCCTATGAACCGTCATTTTTTATATCTTTAATTTGGGTTTCAGATCAGTTAAATCAGTTGATTTTTTCAGCTTATGTTAAGGATAATGCTGTCAAAATTTTGAAATTAGAGAAAAATAGTATAGCATTTTTGAGCTTTTTCGATAGTCCTCACTTAACGATTTTTTAAATTGGGAATTGGTATTTAATTTATTTTGTTAGCCCCTTCACTCCATTGTTAGGGCTTTGGGTTCCGATTAGAGCTAAGTTTAGCATTTACGTCTTCATGTTAGGCCGTACGAAATTGGTCTAACATTTTGGGTATTTTTTATGCAAGAAGCAAATGCTACCTACTCTTTTTTATTTTGAGGCTTCTTTTTGTATAGTTAGGAACGTTCACCTTTGCTGGCGCCTCACGTTATTACCTCGTAATAAATCCTTGATTATAACTAAACCCTTGGGGCGGTATTTGTAGATTACGATGATTATGTCAACAAGATTATGTTGATTGTGTGTGATGGGAACAAATTTATAAGACTGGGAACGGATGAAACATATGTTAGGACAAAGTCAATTGTGCTGAACTTTCTAAAGCGTTTACTCAGTTTGGTTAAAAAAATAAAGTCCTTCTGGTAGAAGCTATGAGGCCGGTGGGTTCCATACGACTACGATTATATGGTTTACCCAAAACTCATAGAGATAATTTTTCTTTGCGTCTGATTTTATCTATCGTAGATTGGCGCAGCAAAGTTGGCAAGATTGTTGGCTGAGTTGTTGCAGACTGTGTTGGAATGTAATATGAGTAATTGTGTTAACGCCTTATATACTTTTACCCACAGTATTCAGAATTGTCCTGGAGATGGGTGGGCACCGCGATGTTAAAATATCCAAGGCACCCCACATGATGAGTCCATCAATAAACCATTAGCAGAGACTCAGATGGAGGAGAATTGTGGACAGCTTTGCACGCCGGCGCCTCAACGGTTCCTTTCCGGTGTTGAGGGCGAAAGAATAAGAAAGAGAATAATAATATTAATAATAATAATAACAACAACAACAACAATAATAATAATAATAATAATAATAATAATAATAATAATAATAATAATAATAATAATAATAATAATAATAATAATTATCCTTTCACCGTTGGGGCTATGTTTAGTATTTTGTTCACCTGTGTACTATTGTAATACTCTTGATATTTTCGTTTATGCGTTGTGCCGTGGCCATTTACCCTCACGTATTTCTGAAACTGTCTTTATGAAATTGCTGCAGTTCACCATCATGCCTGTGGAATTCGGCTTTAATAAAATCATGTATAGGTAAATAAAAAATAAGCAAATGAATGGGATAGCGATGGGATACTTGTTTTTTGTATTTTTCGCGCAAGATCTTCTTGTAGGCATTCAAGGAATCAAGTTTTATACTCGATATGCAGACGACACCTTTTGTGATGTTGAAAATGAAGCTAAAGCTGTGGTGAGACATCCATCACAATACATTGTACTCAACATTTCAATTCACATGTGAATAGCAGAACAGAACAATAGTGTTCTTCCTTTTCTCGATGTCTTGATTCACAGAGCAGATCCAGGATTTCTAATATCAGTGTACTGGAAATCAGCATTTATGGGTTTATCTACCCCGTGGGATTCCTTCTGCTCTAAACAGCAGAAAATCAACTTAATTAAAACGTCGGTTCATCGAGTCTTAGCAATATTCTCGCCAATGAAATGAAATTCTGAAATTGAATCTATTAGGAAGATTCTGGGCGAGAATTGTTACACTTTGGCTATTATGGATTCCTGCAATAGAGAAACAAATGCGTCAATTTTGTAAGCCGATGTCAACTGGTCCCCAAAAATGTCCCGTCTATTTTCTCTTACCATGAATTAGTGAGATGAAATTTTAGTTACTCCATGAAAAAGTTATTTCTCTGCCAATCCTTTTATTTGTGTTTTTGGTATGCCACCTATACTGAGGCTGACCCAGAAGAATATTATACCTACGCATCATTAGTTTAATCATTTAACCAATTTAGATGTTCAATGCTGACTATGTAGGTGGTGCGGATCACCTGTTGGAAATACGGATCAACCAGCTCGTACCAGCCAATATTCGCAAGGGAAACGGGGACAATTTGAATAGGTACGTTAATCTATCAGGTTCAGCAATAGCGGATCATTTCATTAAAAGCCAACAGCGTGTCCGTTTTATAGCCTAGACATGTTCCTAGTGTTGAGAAGGTTTAATTTCAATGACCACTTGAAAGATCTGGAATCATTGTACATTAAGTAATATCAGCTATCTCTCTGTGAGCAAAACGAATCGTTGGCGAGCTTAAAAGTAAGTAGCCATTAATGTTATATTTTCTTACGTAAAACAGTTGACTGGAATTGTATGTTTTATAAAGGATTGATACTATTTTGGTTATGAAGAATTAAAATAGATATATAACTTATCCTCAGTGCTGAGTAGGGATAATTCCGATTATCATTTGAAAGTGTTGGAATCAGTATACATTAAGTTCTATCAGCCATCTCTCTGTAAGCAGTAAGAATGATTAGTGGGCTTAAGGGAAAGTAGCCATTAATATCATAATTTCTCACATAAAAACATTTGTCTGGAATTGTATTTTTTAGTCGTTGGGCGCATTTTTTTCTCCTCGGTAATACAGGACCAATAAACCGATTAAATCTTTTAAAAATCATTGTTATATTTCGGTATTACCAATTTTACGGTGATATATGTATATTTGTTAGCCTCTATTTTTGTAAAGAATTGTTTCTTTTTTTGTTATAAACTGCTTTTTAATATTTCTGCATTTATCGCTCTAATATAGAAATACCAAAAACTTGCCCAATAATACGCCAATGATTATTGTAAAAACTACATGAAATTAATGCTTGATCTATGAGGAAAAGTCATTTCTTTTTCAGAAATGCAACACTTTGAATTCAGGTATTCACTTACATTACTAGATTTTCCTTTGACTTAATATTAGAAATAATGTTTATTTTGGATAATTTTTGTAATGCCTGAAGAATGTTATTTCTTTTATATTTTATTATATTTTTGCAAACTGGGATCT
This sequence comes from Acanthosepion esculentum, assembly GCA_964036315.1. Taxonomy (NCBI): domain Eukaryota; kingdom Metazoa; phylum Mollusca; class Cephalopoda; order Sepiida; family Sepiidae; genus Acanthosepion; species Acanthosepion esculentum. Next base: position 44,512,612 of record OZ038505.1, read on the forward strand.
TCATACCCGAAAAAAAACGAACTGTTTCCATTCACACCGCTATTTTTTTTAACTACCTTCACTCCTCGTCAATGTTTAGTGTTTTAAAAAGTGATGATTACAATTTTAATAAAACCTACACATATGAAAGTGAATTTACACATTTTTTTTTGTTCTTGAGAATTTACAACAGAAATATTAAACATCATTTATATATTAGATTGTTTATTTACAAGAATAATTTTATATTTAGAACATTCTAGAAATTAATACAATTGTATTAAAACTAATCCAATAAAATGTCATTTACTAATTCATAAAGTAATACATATTGTTGTGGATTCCGGGATGAATCCCATAGCAATGAATAACAAGCGCCAGGAATGGATAAGGGAAATAAATGTATTAACGTAATAATACAACTGGTAATACGGGTTAGTAGATCCAGGAATGAGGGTTAGTAGCAATAATATATATATAGACTTGGTACTGAAGTATCGCGGTATGACTCCTTACTGAGTCTACGTGCTCGCTAACTGTGACTCTTGTGCTACCCTCCTCTATGACAGACGGTATTTTAGCCACCCACCATGTGGCACAAGGCCGGGTTTAGCGTGGGTTTCCCGAGCACGTAGGCTCGGCAAAAAAATGCCCGTAGAATCCGTATAAACGTGATCGGGTTGGTCAACCTCCCCGAACAAGACTCTGCCCTTCGGCGGAGCCTCGTCCTGGTTCCTCTCTGCTCAGAGGCAGAGAGTTCGACCGTCTGGCCGAGAAGGCGTCGCCGTCTCCTCTATTACAGACTGTCCGGGTATCCACTGGTAGTAGTATATGTATACCTCGGGTGAGTCCATTTGTGTAAAAAGAGGAGAACCCCCTCAATATCCCCTCCTTAAATCCCTTTTGGGGGAAGTTAATATCTTTTCCTTTCTCTTATTGTCGACAATTAGAGGCACTGTAAATTTTCACTTCCTGCTAGTCCTTCCAATTTCTGTGTCTTCTTGTGGTCTTTGAATCTCAAAAACTTCAAAGATCGCCTCCATCGACTCGTCATTTTCTGCGGGTGACGAGCTTGGCTCTTCAAGCAGTTTTTTCGTATTTGGTCAATATGTTTTCTGTGGGTAAATTTTTCGCCTTTTGTGTACATCACGTTTCCTAGTCTGTTAATTATTGTATTTGGTTCCTCATAAGCCATATTGTTACTTAAATAGACCCATTCTTGTTTGAATGATCTCTTGAGTACTGTAGGTGTATACCGGTTTTTATTTATTTTTTCCTTCGTACTCTGAATAAATTCATCCTTTTTCGCTCCTTTTCTTATCTCTCGCAAGGTCACAGGTATTTCCTTTACTGCCTTGTATAACTCTTTACTGTTTTCATCTGTGATAGCAAATGGCGCGTTTCGCTTCTTTTTACATACTGGTTGGACATTTTATTTCAATTCAATTCTAGCTGCTCCCTTACAAAACGAGCTGATAAGTGAATCCCATACGTCGAACTTTTGCATACAGTCTGTACCCACTAGATTTTCTGTATCTTTCATTACGTATATCTTGAGTTTTTTTGTTTTCCCGAGAAATTTAACATTTACGATTATTTCTCCTCCAAATTTTATACGCTTTCCTGTCACCGACTTAGCAATTTTTTGTGTATGTAACATGGTTGGTCTGTTAAGCTTTTTCCATGTCTGTAGGTTAATTATCGTTAGATCGGAACCCGAGTCTAGTTGCAATTTTATCTTTTTATTTAAGATTTCAACTTCCACATATTTCCTTATGTTGGTATTGTCTTCGTCAGGCATCCTAGTAGCTCTTATCTTACTAGTAGCTTTTCTGTTCCTACATTGGGATGCCCTGTGCCCCATTTTTCCACACACAAGACAATTTTTATATTTAAAACGGCAATCCTTATTCCACTGTAGTCCTCCACATCGATAACATGCAGATGGGGTGGGGGCTTATATTTGCTTCGATTTTCGTCATAATTTGCCCTATATGTTGTACTTTTTTCCTTATTATAGAATTTTTGTTTTCTCTCCGGGGAGGGTGAAGAACGTAAACTTTTGTTTAACTTATGTATATGAGATACTCCTGACTCCACAATGTTCTTCGAGTCTTTCTTTATACTCAGGCATTTTTGGCAATCTTCTGATAATTGTTGTAGTGTTAGTCCAGGTTCATTTTTTAGTTTTGAAAACATTCTTTTGCGCATTTCACTATCTTTTGCTGAGACTAACCCTTGAACAAAAATGAGACACTTGAAATTGTCCGGTGTTAATTCTGCCAACTTGAAGTCGTTGCAATGTTTATTAACGATTGCGGCAAACGTGGAATAGTCCTCATTTTCGCCCTTTGCCAGGTTAAGACATTTCCATCTCTTGTGAAAGAGTGACGTTTCTGGACTGAAAAGCTCTGTAAGACATGTAACTGCTTCGTCAAACGTTAATTCGTTCGTCTTTTTTGGCAAAATGTAATCCACACATTTTGTGTATTCCTCAGTTCCTAATTTTCTGAGCAACAGACGTAGCTTCTTTGCTTCTGTCCAGTTTTGACAATCGATGTTAAAGATGCGTGGCGACTAAAATAATCCCCGAAATGTTTTTCCTCTTCTAGAGAGTATTTGAAAGTTTCTATCGTATTCCACACTGCGTCTTGGGAAAAAGTCGCCTCTTTTTCGATATTTTGTTGCTTGTTACCCGCTACCTTTAATATTAGTTCCTGCGTTTGTAGTAACTGTTTTTGACATTTTTCTTCCATTCTTTCCTGGAGTTGTAATTGCTGCTCATTTTGGTATTTTACAAGTTCTACTAAAATACTTTTAAAATCCTCCATGATAAGAGTCTTACAAATAACTCGATTTTCCATATTTTATTCCTCGTAAATCTTTGTCGCCAAGTTGTTGTGGACACTGGCAAAAAACGGCAAAGGAGACTTTTTTTTCTGTGTGAGTTCGAATACCTCGTTGTCAATTTGTTGTGGACAACGAGGGAGAATTTTGTTTCGTTTTCCTTCCCGTGTGAGTTCGAATTCCAATTTGTTGTCGACGAGGGAGAATTGTTTTTATTTTCCTTGCCGTGTGAGTTCATTGCCAATTTGTTGTGGATTCCGGGATGAATCCGATAGCAATGAATAACAAACGCCGGGAATGGATAAGGGAAATAAATGTATTAACGTAATAATACAAACTGTTAATACGGGTTAGTAGATCCAGGAATGCGGGTTAGTAGCAATAATATATATACAGTCTTGATATTGAAGTATCGCGGTATGACTCCTTACTGAGTCTACGTGCTCGCTAACTGTGACTCTTGTGCTACCCTCCTCTATGACATACTGTCCGGGTATTCACTGGTAGTAGTATATGTATACCTCGGGTGAGTCCATTTGTGTAAAAAGGGGAGACCCCTCAATAGATATGAAAAACGTTACCCATAAATATATAACATTTACTAACTCATTGAAATATGTGAACCAACTATAAGGAAATCCTTATTTATAATTTTATAAAGTTTGAATCAATTGGCAATGAGCAGAGATTTTGCCAACCATTACAATAAAATATATAATAAATAAATAGTGAAAATAAACAATCTAATAATTTTGTGATGTCAACGAACACTCGTTGTAACTTTTGTGATGGCAACGAATATTCATTGTCACTTTCGTAATGTTCGTTGTTCTTTATAATCACAAGATACAAACTCTAATACGGCGTTGAACAATACTGGTGTCAGAAGCCTTCGAATAACAATCGCACTAACAGTACTTGCTCGATAATACTAGCTCGAATAGTAGTAACCATATTGATCGGAATAGAGAATAATGTAGAGAATAGAGTAGAGAATAACGGTCCGTATAGTAATAGAGGATAGACTAGAAATCCGATCAATTAGACGTCACGCTACCTTCCATATACGCGTTTCCTCTATGGTCACGTGTTCTACTTAATTCAATAATAGGATCGCCTGTGTTTGCTTACTGGCGATCTATGTTCAAACTCAAGTGTCGGCAGCAACACTTTATTCCTATATAACAAATAAATAAATAGTGTTTATTATTTTTGTTGTCAATTCTCAAGAACAAAGAAAATTTATAAATTCATTTTCATATGTTTAGGTTTATTACAATTCTAATCAACACTTTTTCAAATAATGAACATTGATGGGGAGTGAAGGGAGTTCAAATAATAGCGGTGTCAATGGAAAAAAGTCCTTTTGACACTCCGTTTTTTTTGTGGGCACGAAGGTGCAAGTTTGCCATGTCTTTTATTTCCTCTTGACCGTGGAGTCAACCAACTACTGATCGACCTATGATGTCACATACGGGACATATTTTCTTAAATAATTTCTGAACACAAATATCTTTTTAAGAAGAGGAGACATGTTGAAATTAACTTTCAAACGAAGGAAATGGTATAATTCCTCTTAAGCCTCCAGCCTTTTGATCAACCCTTATTAAAGAGAATCGTTGATAAGTTTAAAACGTTAAACCATGAAATAGAATTAACAATAAAAACGACGTGAAACGCTTTAAATATTATCTTCCATCTCACAAAAAAGTAAAAGAAAAAGACGCGCGAGACAGCAGAGGTCAATTTGAGTTACGCCGAGGAAATTGAAAGAGTAAAGAAAGTCTTTCTGCTTTCGCAGAGGTGGTTAAGGCCTAGAAATGAAAAGAGACTTCAAAATCCTTAGGTGAAAACAACAAACATAGCAGTCTTAGAATATTGAATCTGTTGTATTTGAAAACGTTTGTACAAACGGGATTTTCAATGAGGTATTTGCCAATCGATGAATTTCGTCATACACTGCGAATGCGTGAATGTTGTTGCTTGACGTGATTGGCTATTTCAAAATCCATTTTCTATTCTGTTTTCACAGATTTTTGAACAGATTTGATTCTGTAGTCTGTTTGAAATTCTGCGCATGTTGAATTCCCGGCCTGCCATTTTATCGTATCTTTGGAAAGAAAACAGACACCAGTTGCTTCATGATTTGACCATTTTTCACAGTTCCGTGTATATATCAATATACGACATATTTCTAGGTCGTTTTCACATATTCACTTTCTACGTTTTGGCTGATATTGCTGACATTTCTTTTCTTCTTTCAATTTATTCGTTTGAATTGCTCGTTCTCAATATTAATATTCTGTTCGCTATTCTTCATTGCAGACTTTCATCCTTCTTCTCAACTGTATCCCTCTTGTCCTCGGGTCAATCATTACGAGGGTCAGTATTATGCAGCCATCCAGAACGAGTGTAGAAGTGTTCATTTTCACCACTGTTGCCAAGATCCTAAATAAATCGCATACATTTAATAAATCTCATAAATTTCATAAATCTCCGAAATTAGCATTCATCCTTTCAGCGGTCTACAATCTGAAATTCTCAAGCAACTCTTATTGAACAAAAGAAATACATGTGCATATGGATATGGTAGAATAACTCTGAAAAATCTCATAAATTTCATAAATTTCAAATATATTTTCTAACAATGTATGTTCAGTAATAAATTCGTTTTCTTACTCAGCCACACCTTTAACGAATATGTGAAGTATCCTTTTGAATGTCATAAAACATCTTGGAATTTGGTTTCCTACTAAGCTGTTACGTGACATCTGTCCTTCTTTACGGCAGCGAATGTTGGACGATTTCCTAAAAAATGAAGGAGAGACTCGAGACGACAGAGATGTGGTTCAACAGAAGGATGCTAAGGATACCATGGACCGAGCGTGTGAGCAACGATGGGGTCTCAGAGAGGTTGCAAACAAGGAGGAGGCTTATACTTAATATCAGGAGGAGGCAGCTGAAGTTTCTGGGATACATAATGATCAAGGAGGGCCTGGAGAATCTGATACTCACGGGTCGAATCGAGGAAAGAGAGACAAGGGAAATCAACGCGTGAGATACCTGGCGGGCTTAAGCAAGTGGATGGCAGAACGTGGTCTGGAGGAGGAAACAATGGGAAGGAACTTGTTGAGAGCTGCAAGGAATAGAGGGAGGTGGAGAGCCATGATTGCCTACGTCCTGAAAGACGTGACACATAAAAAGAAAAAAGAATTAAAGGCTTCAGATTGCATTAAGACAGTCAGGTAAATATCCTCACATACACAAGAAAGACATATTTGAAAAGTTAACGTAAACCTAAATTTGGTAGATAAATGGCAAGAGCATAAAATCTCTGTTATAATGAGCAGTCAGTGTAGTTGGCGGATCACTGAAGGTAATATAAGTGATACGCGTAATGAAAATGAGTTATCTGTTCTCTTTACAATAGATTTGGTCGAAAGTTTTTGAAGAACTTTTTCCTAATGAATGTAGCGCGCAAATCACAATGGTTTCTGTGAAAAGAACGCTGTTAAAGAAATTAAAAGACATGAATTAATCGGAACTAAATAAATATTTTTAAAAGTTCAAAAATTCGGAGCAGTGGTTGCTTCTTGATGAATGAACCAAATAAGAGCGTTGAATACAAATGATACCTAAAATGAATGATCATATGACTATGACAATGATTTAGAGTTACATTTTGCAGACGACATGATTTACACTGCTTTTTGAAATAAATATCTTATATATATACACATTAATGGATGCAAATAAAACCTGATATATACATCTGCACACAGATATATATATATATATATATATATATATATAAGCAGATATGAAAAAGAGAAGTGATTTAAGGTCTTACTTGATAGTTTCGGCCATGTCAGGCAAGAGAAAATCTAAGTAGACCAGTTGTTCTGATAAATTGAGTTTAAATCCTTGCCTTTTGACATGAGCTTAACTGAATCAAAAACGGAAAACCAAGTTTTTTAGCCCTACCCTCTACATATATATATATATATACTTTACAGATTTACTATAGATGATGTAGCGATTTTCCAATATTGTCATTAATTTTCCTAACATTGTTCTGGTACGTAAAAATATATATAACATTCCCAATATATATATTCACACATATACATATGTATATATATATATATATATGGGAGATAACTATATATAAGAATGCATATATTCCTATAATAAAATTTATCGAATATTCAGGCCGGTAGACGAAAATAAATAAGTACAATGTTAAAATGTTTAATAAACAAACGTTTTGTCAACTAAAACGGTTATCCATTAAAATAACGTTTAAGTAATATATATATATATATATATATATATATATATATATATATATATATATATATATATGTGTGTGTGTGTGTGTGTGTGTGTATTTAGGCATCAATCCTTATTTCATGCACATTTCATTGAAAACGACAGACAAGGTGCTTTTATTTAGTTTTTTATACAATTTCTCATGCGAGAAAGAGATTAATGGCGTGCTTCAATTTTGTATATATCATTCCCCCCCCCCATATATATATATATATATATATATATATATATATATATATATATATATATATATATATATATATACTAGCAGCATGGCCCGGCGTTGCCCGTGCTTGATTCAAAAATCGTATGACTCATACAGCAACCGCTATCACTACATGCCTTACTTCTTGCCTATCTCACACTACGAATTTTTTCTAAGCTCTATACTAAACATTAAATCTGTTACGAAAAAAGAACTAAACAAAATGAACACAAAACGATCAGCTTTAAAAAAGGACTCGTAACTGGAAAAAACGAATGAAAAAAGAATGTTAACAACAAATACTTTTTTACACCCAACCCTGTTCTGCGGAATCAGAATCAACGTTGAGTTTAAACAAGCGAATGAGCCAATTGGAGTAAAGTGCCATGCAAATTTAAATTTTTCCCATTTGTGACGAATGCATCTATCGATTTTTTTGCATGCTAGCATGCTAGTTAACATTCGTGGCAGCCAGCTATAGGCTCTCACTCTGGCCAGTAGAAAATGAAAACTGCCGTAGAAGCATGAAAAAATCAATTATTTCCACTATCGATGGGAGTTGGGAAATGCAAAGTCGTGGCCTTTGAACTAACTTGGAGCATGTGCATGTAAATTTTGGTGCAAATCCGTCGAAAATTGCGGCCGTGCATTCGTTACACACACACACACACACACATCCAGCCTTTTATAGACACACATACACACACACATCCTGCCTTTTATAGACAGAGATATATTAAGCATTTCACCCCAAGCAAGCACGCCACTAGCAAGCAACGGGTTACAGGGAAGCAAGCAGGAGGAAGGGAGTTCTACTGGCGGGAAGTACGAGAGAAGAAGCTGTTGAAGTAGAAGGGCGGTTACATTTAACTGTTTCGGCAGAGAAAGGGTGGGACCGAGATGCCAATCTAGTAGCACGCTTAAATTGATGTAGATGGAGCACCAATAAAAGTACCTCGTCAGAGCAGTTGCCATGAAAATATTTGTAGAAAAGACAGAGGGAAGCCACATCACGTCTGTGAGAAAGTAACTGTACACGAGATGCCAGATCAATGCCTATCACAATTCACGTCTATCTCTGTATTTTGTCAAGGACTTTGAGATGAACAATGGCGACACCAGACCATCTATAGCAACTGTATTCAATGCAAGGACGAATGGTAGATTTGTCGATTTGAAGGATGGATTCAGGTGATAAAAACCTTCTGGTGTGAAAGAGAACCAAATTTCCTTGCGGTAGAAGAAACTATTGATTCAATGTAGTTGTTCTACCTCGAGTCAGTGGAAAACGAGAAACCAAGGAGACGCAGAGACACGCTCTCGTGGAGTTTGGCATTAACCATGCTGATAGGAGACAGGGAGTGTTCTAAATGAGAGCAGTTTCGTTTTGGAAGCATTCAAGTTTACAAGCCATTTCATAACCCAGTCAACCACAGATTGAAGGTCGTTTTCGGGACCGGCGGCCAGGTTAACTTTTTCAGCGATGCCGGATTTATAATTGAGACAGGAGTAAATAGAAGTGCCCTCTGCGTAGATGCCTATTTGGGAACTGATGACATCAGGAAGATTGTTGATGAAGATCGAAAACAGTGTAGGTCCCACTGTTTGACAGGAATGATTGTATTAAGTCAAATAATCGTCCTGTAATACCGTATCCCTGAAGCTTACGAAGAAGGCCGGCATGCCAGACCCTATCAAACGCTTTAGAGATATCTAGCTCGAGTTTCGCCATTATTATCAAGAGCTTGGTATACAAATTCAGTTATGGCCGTGGGTACGTCTGCGGTATACTGGGCAAAGCAAAAACCATATTGTTTGTCAGAGAGAAGTTCATGTGATGTAAGGTGCTTAAACACTTCGGCGTTGATTAAAGAATCGAAGACTTTGCCGAAGAGAGGTAGGAAGCTGATCGGACGGTAGTTAGATGGGTCAGAAGGGCCTCCCTAGTTCTTAAAAGTAAGGACAACAGAGGAGGACTTCTAATAGGCTGGAAAGCAGGAGTCGGCAAGGCAATAGTTATATAGTTTAGAGAAAATTGGAGCATATTTCTTTAGGACTACGGCCGGTATCCCGTCACCAAACATGCCTTATTAGAGACTAATTTCGAAATGGGTTATGCTCATCTCACTCAATAGAGCCTCAGTTCTAAGGGGAAAATCAGGGGTGGGTACTCCGTATGAGTCGAGTTCTGAAGTGGATGAGAATTTCCGAGGAAATATATATATATATATATATATATATATATATATATATATATATATATATATATATATATATATATACTATGTAAATTATTTTCAGATAGACTGTATCTGTAAAAGAACAAAATGAATAAAAAGGTACAAGAGGGAAAACTCTTCTCAGGCGACGCATTTCATCCTCTGAGAGACTATATCAAGGCAATGTAGGTTTATTTCGTTGAACGTATTTATATACAGGAGCAAAGATGTCATTGATTTATCAAGGATTTTTAATTTGAGAAAGTTCATGAATATTCAACAGGTAGGTGAAAGGTCAGTCAAAACATCTGGAGCACACAAAGTCTCATACTTCAGTCTGGTAAAATATAAGCGATTAATATGCCAGAATATTTTGAATTATACGGATATTGTCTAAATACTGATTAGAGACGGGTGTGATGGATTTAACCGTTTTCTTTTGATTTTGCAATATATTTGTAGTTGTGTATGTTGGCTTGGGAAAGTAGTAATTCTACATTGCCTTTATAAAGTCTCACAGAGAATGAAACGCGAAGACTAAGAATAGCTTTTCCAGTATTCTCTTTTTATTCACACACACACACACACACACACACACACACACACACACACACACACACACACACATATATATATATATATATATATATATATATATATATATATATATATATATATATATTAATACTTGTACTCTGGCAGTGCGAAAAAACCTCAGATAATACATTTTGCCAAAAAAATATATTTCAACAAACCGATATTAGTGAAAAAATTCTTATAATAATCTCAACATGTTACTTAACCAGAAATCGAAAATTCTCATTGTGTATAGACACAAAAAGGCTGTTTTTTTATCGGGTGGCTATTTCTTCAATAAAATAGCTTTGGCCTACCCTTTTGTTTCCCTTGTCTTTTTCTTGTTTTGTTTTTATGCTATTTTTTTTTATTACTGTGGTTGTTTTACTTATAAAATGTCGCTTGTATCTACCCTCTTTAGCCAGTAGTACCCTGGAGATCCGTTAGGTGAAACCTTGGTAGGTAGGTTCTAGCTCACTAGGTTTTTACACACACACACACACACACACATATATATATATATATATATATATATATATATATATATATATGACAAGGTGGGAAAGTTTTAATGTGACGCGTTTCGTTCTTTAGGACTTCATCGGACGAGGTTTATAAATTTGAGTTCAACATTTCACCATTCATGTCTGATCTTCTGTTATCCCAATGTGAGATGTTTAATAAAAAAGATGATTGAAAGAAAAAGAAAAAAGAATCTAAATGAAATTGGCCACATTATAGACCCAAAACACATTTTTATCTAATTTAAAAATCCCCAGCGTCACTCGTTCGTGCGCATGCGTAGTCGCATCGGCGTAAACAAACCTAATCTGATGAAGTCCGAAAGGAGGAAACGCGACACGCCAAAATGTTTCCGCTTTGTCATGCATCTGACAAAACTATTCTTGATATATAAAATATGTGTGTGTGTGTGTGTGTGTGTGTGTGTGTGGTTGTGTGTGTGTGTGTGTGTGGTTGTGTGTGTGTGTTTCTTTATGCTTTCATCACATATATTATTAAGTATTTCACATTGTGATAACAAAAGACCCGCCGAGAAGGATGAAAGGTTGTCATAAGCTGGACGCAAATTTAAATGGCTGATATACCAATTTTTCCCACTTGTACTTCTTCCATACGCAGTCAGTTTATATACAGTAACTATGCTGAGTGGATCTTATCTACAGATTCTGCGAGGGAGCCTATATTGCCTGTTTGAAAAAAGGCTAGTACTCTGAAACGACTTGTGTTTTCATGCATCGACCGCTTCAGAACAATTTCTTCTACCTAATTTTACACATAAGGTTTGGACTCCTGGATGGTTTTCAGGCAATTCTGTACGGCGACACCACATTGCGATATTATCACCGCTTTGATAAATCGACAATGGTGAGATTCGAACCTAGTTCTCATGTTAGTAGTGCTAACTTTCAACTACACGTCCTCGTGTTCATTCACACACACACACACACACACACACACACACACACACACACACACACACACACACACACGAAGAGCAGCTTTGTGCCAAAAATATGGGGCACCCAGTGTGTATCGAGTTCACTACTCAGTTGTAATGGTTCTAGCAAGACAAGCTTGCTAACCATTACACCACCTTGAGCTGCTCTATGCATATATTTATTTATATATATATGAGAATTATATTTCTATAAAATGATAATTCGAGAAAAACAACATAGTTGTTTTGAACAAGAATCATTCTCCAAAATTGTCTGATTTAGTGTGAGTAAATTGTTTACAAAGAAATTTTTCTCAGATGTTTTTGCCAGGCGACTATCTTTGATAGTCACACTTGCATGTAAAGATGCTTATCAAACCGTTTACTAATTCATCACGTCTGTAAACCATCGTCAAAATCTAACGGAATTTATTACATTCGTTTAGTCTTAGAACTGTACAAAGAATTCGGATTTATGAAGAAAGATGTCAACTGAAAAATTGTCTGGCATTCTTACAAGCTGAGTGCAGTAAAATCTGAATGACATTACCAAAATAAATGAGTGACCCTTTTGAATGAATAGCAATGATGTTCATATGCGATACTATTACAAGATTCGAAATCACAAGATTGCTTTATTAAAGACTAATTTTGATTTTTATCATTTTTAAATTAATTAGAATGTTTACATCACTTTAGTTTTTATTTATAGATGAGGATTTGTCAATATATTTTCAGGTATTAGATTTATTTGCGGTGATATTTTCATGTCATAATACAACTTGCATTTTATTTCACACAAAGAGCAAGGTTTACCTGAGATTATTACAAGCCCCCGAATGCAGAATTACTTAATACCCCAGCTGCATCCGGTTTTAAAGCGTGGGAACCAGGTTCATGATATAGATAGATAGATAGATAGATAGATAGATAGATAGATAGATAGATAGATAAACATCCACCACAGAAAGGAGTTAATAAGTCAGTAGAAGAGGATATATGGTACACATTATGGACCACGGCTGACGTGGACGCTCACATACACCTAGAATGACAGTAACTGACGTGAATGTTTCACATTTCGTGTTAGACTTTTTAGTAACGACATCGCCATTTCATTACAGGTATCTTAAGATATCCATTAGTTTTCCTGATATGATATATATTGTGTTGATATTGGGTTATTTTTATTTGTCTATAATAAAAAAATTTTAAAAGAGAAGTTTTGATTATTTTAATTATGCATTTCTTCTGATATTTTTCGTTGTTTATTATAATTTTTCTTATATTATTATGCATTTATAATCTTTAATTATTGTAATATATATTTATTTTTTTAAGATTGTTTTATTTTTTGGGATAATTGTTATTTAGCAAATTTAATTTGTAAAGAATATCTCACTAAGACTTATCATATTAAGAACATTCAATACCCTGTATATGGACTATCCCGTCGTTGATCAACGTATGAGGGTCAAGCAACACAGTCCATAGGAACCGACAGCCAGATACCTGCACATATGATTTGATTATAGTGGTGAAGGCTATGTGCAGAATGAACCACACATTTTGAAGAGATGAATACAGAGACCTGATGCACCGTGTGCCACAAGAGTCCCAAACGAACCTCCGCGAGTTATGAATTCAGAGTTGTCCTTCTCAGTCCAGTTGTCATCCAAGTCTGTCCTGCTACTTACCCATAACTAGGGGGAGAAGAGCAGGATTCATACCTTTCCCAAGGGTATTAGCACGTAAGTGAATATAATGGATATATATATATATATATATCGTTAAAAACAACTGGCAAGGTACTGCGATTACGTTTTTATTTAATTTTTCTAGTGATCTTAATCGCAGTTATCGTTGTTTGAAATTAAAAAATAATTCTGCTATTGACTCATAATAATAATTTATACATTTAAAATTTTTTAAAACAGAAAAAGTTAGCATTGTTATATTATAATTGGATTATCACGTTGCGTGGCCGTAATCTGTGCGTAAAGTGAACTCGGCGCACCGTGTTCAACTTCCGGTTGATTTCTTTGCGCACGAATTCCCTCACTCCTCTCTTGCCAACTATAGGTGAAATAGTCGGGAAAACTGACCTCTGTAGGTTTGGTTGGTCAGTAGACTAGCAAAAATGTGACAACTTTGAATTCAAAACCGCTTGAGCGTGTAGTCGATACCTATAAAAATTCCCGTAAAAACCTATTTTGTACAGAAACCACCGCCACAACAACTAGCGTGGTAAGGCTGCAACCCCATTCCTCGCAGGAGATTCTCATGATATGAAAGAGGCAGATATAGTATTATTAATAGTAGTAGAAGTAGTATATTCAGGTCTTGATTTAACAAAGAGAATCAGTCTACCAGAGCGCTGAGTGTTATGTCATATATAAGTTGAGTTTTTTTCAAATAACTTTTGGATAGCATTTTCTCACGAATCGGCCGACTGTCGAAGTTAGGAATTTATGAACGACGGCACCATAATAAACTCATTCTACTTTGATACAAACAGCTGAAAAATAGTTACGATGTGCATTCTATGAAATCAAAAAAGAAATTCAAATTTTACATCATAGTGAATTAAATAAAAGTGAAAAATATGAGATTAAAGAAATCCAATAATCAATATGTGACATTTCTAAGATTTCATTTTGCATTCCCTTTCCAATTCTCCACATTCACAACATTTGTATCCAAAAGTCAAAATTTACACAAAATATAGACTTTTAACTTTTAAAGAATAGAAATGGGTTTTCTTAACCAATATCCGAACCGTTTGCAATCTGCCTTGTCATAAAAAAAAGGAATTTATGATTTGTGTTTGTGCTTAATGTTAATGGCTAAATGAATATTACGTGAGATTTTGATAGTTTACCACCAAGGATAATGATAATATAGAAAGAAGTGGGAAATGATAAGCTGCGATTCTCTCTTCAACAATATGTCAGTCTGTTTCTTCATAGTAATATAAAATACAATAAGGATAATAATGCTATCTCTCTCTCTCTCTTTCTCTCTCTCTCAATCTATCTATCTCTATACATATATACGTATCTCTCTCTCTCTCTCTCTCTCTCTCTCTATATATATATATATATATATATATATATATATATATATATATATATATATATATAAGTCAACGTATATCAAGGTGAACAGAATTTCTTCCAATAAAGTGGCAGATAATTGTCTCAAGCACTCATTATTGAATCAGAAATACGGAAATTCACAATACGTATTTCATGTCAATTCTGAATTCGATAGGCCGGCTTTTAAGCTAGTTATAAATATTTTCATTGTAATTGTTCTGATGAACTTTCCTCTTTGGAACATCGGTTGAATGAATTTTGAGAATGCTACTAGAATGGTAACTAGGTTTCACTGTCTTACTATTGAACTAGCTAGATGCAACCGTATGCTCTATTCTAATAGTTTCTTTTATTGTACTTGTCACCTCTTAAACTCTCTTCCTGTTTACCTGCCAACTACAAACTTCAACAATTTAAATGCAACGCCAATCTCCATCTATCTTCCTGAAATCTGTTCCTTTATTGTGCTTTCCCTTCAGAAAAGTTTTCTCGTTCTTTCACTCCCAGTAACACCTTGCGTCTTAGTGGCATTATCGCCTTGAATGAAAGATTTAAAAAAAACTTTTCAAAGATTCATTTCTTTATTATCTAGGAATTGCCATCAATTCTTCGAAGAGATAGTTGAATGACTTCCTGTTGTCTAGAATTCAAAGATTTCTTTGTCTTAAACTTTTTACCGTCTAAGACAAGAGTATTTCAACATATGCTACCCGAAAAATGATTCAAAGGAGATCTGCAAAGAACCTGCATAAAAGGATGCTAAATGACAATAATTGGGTCAAATTGCTAGATAAGATATAAATATCAAAGCAAACAAGGAATCTTTTGTATTTTCTATAGTTTTGAGTAGGGTGATTAACATTCAAATAGTTCTTCAGACGAAATAACATTTTCAATCAGATAAGGGAAGACCAAGTACAACAAAAAGTATTCGCTGAATTTTTATTCATTGCTAATTGTGTATATGCTTTTTTAATTTTACAATTATGAACAGAAGTCGTTTACTTTTATGTCAATATTTGCAATGCTAACCATAAAACTAACCTCGACCATAAGACTAAATTATATATATACTTTCCAATAGTCAAGTTTGTCTCGTCAGAGTTATTTGTTACCTCCCTTTGATATTTTTTACTACATTATAAAGTCAGTTTACAAACCAGTTACAAACTTTTACCAAACGATTTTGATATGCTTTTTCAATAGTTACTATACAAGTGGGCGGTGGAAAATTTTTCCATGTGAATGTGGGCGATGATGCAAAAAATGGTTGCACACTTCAGATATTAAAAAAGTACTAGAATCACTTAGTGGCTATGATTTCGATCCTTGCTTCTGGTATTGGAATTTATAGTTTATGGTTCAGTTAAAAAAAAACCCTGAGAATCGCCTTGACAGGGACAAAATAACTCATGGATATAATCTGTTTCAGTAACAATAAAACTGATGTTAACAAGGTTTCATCATGTTAGAGTTGAAATGGCTATATGTATGTATAAGTTTTATGCTAACAGTTTCTACTCTCGTACATCTCGCTTATCGAACTCTCTTCCGGCTTCTTACCTCCCAGGCAACTTTGATTTGCAAAAATTTAAATTCAGCGTCAGTCGTTATATTTTATCTTCTTAATACCTGTCCATTTACTGTTTTATCTCCTTAATGTTTTCCTTATATTTTCTCACACTCAGTAACCGCTTTCATTTTAGTGACTTTATTGCATTGCTTGGGGGTAAAATGACAAAAAAATACATGCACATCCACAGACACGCAAACACATGGAAATACAAACATTAATATATGCACACACATGTATGTGCAAGTATTGGTGTGTGGTAGATAGGGTCGAAAACGGTTCATTGAGTTTTAAATGAATTTCAAAGAAAATATTTATATATTTGTTGATAGATTTATTTATTTTATGTCATTTTGTTTCACTATATTTTGTCATGCTTGAGACAGCCTCATGGTTTCATCTTCCCAGAAATTGGAATCTTTCTTAGTGACGATCTGGTGCAAATTGTTTTATAGGCTTACAGAGAACTGAAGTTGAAAAATTAAAATAATATTATTGGGATCATAAGTGATAATCACGAGGTGCAATGAGAGAAGGATGAGTAGTAGTAGATCCCAACCAAGCTGTACCAATTTCTGCCGGGGTCTGCAAAGAGACGCGAGTCTTGGCGTTGTCGTGATAAAATACATCTTTCCGTTTGACCAATTCCAGACGCTTTTCATCAATTTAACTGGTCTAACTAGTAAGACATTGTCAAAATTCAATGGTTTTGCGGAAGGAGATTGTAATAGACGATGCCTTTCCAATCCCACCAAATACATAGTCGGATACAGAAGGACTTTTCGGAAGATTAACGTTGGCTCATTTTTGCTCCATATTGTTGTAAACTATTCATATAATATTTGAAGTAATATATATATAATATTAGTGGTCAATAAATACATATATACATATATATTTCTATGAAAATTTCTCGGACATTCAGGCCGGTAAATGTCATTTAATACTGTTTATTATAAAACAGAGCATTTGCTTAAATACTTGTATCTATAAAAAGAACGTTAAACATATCATAAAATGTCTTTAAATAAATTGTCGGACCTTGTCCAATTCAAAAATATATGACGTCATTTGTTTACATTTGATACGCTAGAGCAGATATGAATAGAAGAGATTCATGGAAGATTTAAGTTTAAAGATAGTATAATCGACCTTGCTAACCAGACGCTGCTCTGTGGCCGAACGGTTAAGGCACGTCACGCGAAATGACGGTTCCGTATAGGATACAGGTTCGATTCCTGTCGGAGAACGAACATTTTCTATGAAAATTTCTCGGACATTCAGGCCGGTAAATGTCATTTGATACTGTTTATTATAAAACAGAACATTTGCTTAAATACTTGTATCTATAAAAAGAACGTTAAACATATCATAAAATGACCTTGTCCAATTCAAATATATATATATATATATATATATAAATTCCCAAGAGGATAGAATCAAGGTAGAACTCAATGTCCAGGGCAGAGTAAGAATATAATATAAAAGGCTCAAACATTAATTTTCTATGGTTATAATTTATTACATTGGAATCGTAATCATGATCCAGTTCATCAGACCTACAAATTCTAAAAGAAATCGGAAAATATAACTCTTGTTTTTTTATGCCTGGAGTTATATTTTCCCATTTCTTTTTTAATTTGTAGGTCTAATGAAGTGGATCGTGATTATGATTCCAATGTAATAAATTATAACCATGGAATATTACTGATTGAGCCTTCTATATTTTATATATATATATATATATATATATATATATATATATATATATATATATATATATATATATATATTAATAATAATAATAATTATAATTATAATAATTATAATAGACTCTACAGTCGGTTTCGACGTATGAGGATCTGACAGCTTAGTTGATTCAGTTATGAAATTTTGTGCGATAATCTTGTGACATTTAAGACCCGCTAGTGATTTACAAAGGAGGCCACACATGGAACAAGTGTGAGGATTGTGAGATGAGATCACTGTTAGATTCTCTGACCTTTTAGATCTTGCTCTCACTTCTTGAAGATGATTCAGACAAGCAGAGTCCACTAAAACACGTTGATCGCCATTCTACCCGCTCCAAGGCTAAGCGCTCAAGGGTGGTATATAGACTGCTGACAAGTTGCTTTTCAGCTTGTCTTTGTATCTTAGCCATGGGCGTCCTACATTCCGGTAGCCTTGATCTAACTGGTTGTACATTAATATCTTGGATATCCTGTCATCAGACATTCTCAAGACATGACCAGTTCACCGTAACTGAGACTGTATGAGAAAAGTCTCGATTCCTCCAATATTACACCTGTTAAACATATTAAGTTTGAGCCTTTTATATATATATATATATATATATATATATATATATATATATATATATATATATATATATAACATTCGGATAGTTTTTATATAATTTATCATCTGAAAAGAAAAAAATATTTGATCGCATGAGAAATTGTATAAAAAAATAATTAAAAGCACCCTGTCTGTCGTATTCAATAAAATGTGCATGAAAGAAGGAATGCTGCCTAAATACACACACACACACACACACACACACACACACACACACACACACACACACACACACACACACACACATATATATATATATATATATATATATATATATATACACGTGTGTGTATGTGAGAGAGAGATAGAGAGTTTGTGTGTGAAGTATTTACTGGGTGTGCAGCTCGAATCGAGAAATCGTAGGGTCGAGTTCGAATTCCACTCGAATTTTTTTTAACATTCACTTTCGCGCAAATACCATTGGGAAAGGCATGAATCCATCTATTCTCCATCTCGCTATAAGTTAAATAGTAGGCCAGACTGGACCCTTTAGCCTTGGTTGGTAATATCAACGCTGAATTCAAACACTGTATAGGGAAAGCAACGTGGTGTTTAGAACGACTCGATGATCCCGACTGCGTTCGTTTAATTAAACAGTCGCTTTATGAGCACGGAAAAGATGTATTCGCTGATCCGTTAACATTCATTCCCGAATCGATATGTATTTCTTTTATTATATTTACGGTTATTATGAATCATAATTACTGATGACGACATATAAAATAAATATATAAACTGAGATATTTTCTGTTTTTCAGCAACGGTTTGCTTATGTAGGCTTATGAACATGTTTACTTATGTAGGCTTATGAACAGGTTTGCTTATGTAGGCTTATGAACATGTTTACTTATGTAGGCTTATGAACATGTTTACTTATGTAGGCTTATGAACAGGTTTGCTTATGTAGGCTTATGAACATGTTTACTTATGTAGGCTTATGAACAGGTTTGCTTATGTAGGCTTATGAACATGTTTACTTATGTAGGCTTATGAACATGTTTACTTATGTAGGCTTATGAACAGGTTTGCTTATGTAGGCTTATGAACATGTTTACTTATGTAGGCTTATGAACAGGTTTGCTTATGTAGGCTTATGAACATGTTTACTTATGTAGGCTTATGAACAGGTTTGCTTATGTAGGCTTATGAACATGTTTACTTATGTAGGCTTATGAACATGTTTACATATGTAGGCTTATGAACAGGTTTGCTTATGTAGGCTTATGAACATGTTTACTTATGTAGGCTTATGAACAGGTTTACTTATGTAGGCTTATGAACAGGTTTGCTTATGTAGGCTTATGAACATGTTTACTTATGTAGGCTTATGAACATGTTTACTTATGTAGGCTTATGAACATGTTTACTTATGTAGGCTTATGAACAGGTTTGCTTATGTAGGCTTATGAACATGTTTACTTATGTAGGCTTATGAACAGGTTTGCTTATGTAGGCTTATGAACATGTTTACTTATGTAGGCTTATGAACATGTTTACTTATGTAGGCTTATGAACAGGTTTACTTATGTAGGCTTATGAACAGGTTTGCTTATGTAGGCTTATGAACATGTTTACTTATGTAGGCTTATGAACATGTTTACTTATGTAGGCTTATGAACAGGTTTACTTATGTAGGCTTATGAACAGGTTTGCTTATGTAGGCTTATGAACATGTTTACTTATGTAGGCTTATGAACATGTTTACTTATGTAGGCTTATGAACAGGTTTGCTTATGTAGGCTTATGAACATGTTTACTTATGTAGGCTTATGAACATGTTTACTTATGTAGGCTTATGAACATGTTTACCTATGTAGGCTAATGAACATGTTCGCAGAAAATGTGAGATGATTAGAAATATAAGCGATTTTTCCTCACTTAATGTTTGTTGTCGATGTCACGGAAGATTATAATTATGTCACACATAAAATGATGAGTTCTCATTAATAGTGAAATCAATCATTAAAATAAAGTCATTAGAAAGAGAATACACTCAGGAAATGGATTACTATGCTGTATCTAATTATGAGCAGGCATTTATATAGAAATATTAATTTATTACTGATCATATATACACTAACTGGCCAATTAATTAAATACACGTGAGCAAATGGTTTTATATGCAAATTTTTAAGCAGCCAATGATTTAATGGATATAAACACTTAAACGTTGCCATAGCGACCTGCAGAATTTAATTTCAGCGATTTTGAACATGGCTTGGTCTTTGGTGCCAGATAGACTATTTTGAATATTAAAAAAAAAAAGCTGATGTATTAGAATTTTCACGCAGAACTAACTGTAGGGTTTACAGAGAATAGCCAGAAAATTCCAGTGAATGTCAGTTCTGCAGGCATAAACACGTTGGTTATTAAATAGGTATGAGGAGAATGGTCAGCCAGGTTCAAAGGCAACTGTAGCTGAAATGACTTTACAACGTAGATGTTCAGAAGGGATTCTTTGAAGGCACAACACGTTGAACCTTGAAGGAGATGGGCTACAGCAACAGAAGACCATTTTGGATGCGACCTTTGTAAGATAATTAGAACCAACTGAGGCTACAGTTTGTGTCGGATCACGCAAACTGGACGACAGAAGATAAGAAAAACGTTACTTGTTCTTCTGAGTCTTAATTTTTGCTCCGAAATTAGGATGGTAGGTACAGAATTCGGCGCCAACAACATTAAAATATGGATTCACCCTGGTGCTAGAAGAATATACATAATAAAGTGGCTGGTGAGTATGAGTTTATATATTTCTTTTTGTATCAGTGCCACCAGATCGAACCTTCACAGCTTGAATCCGCCATGCTGTGTACACGGTGTCAAACCATCCCTATTTCTTGTGTGTTCCTTTGATAAAGAACAAGTTCCACTCAAACAGCTTCTTCCCCAGAACTATTACTTTGCGGGAAAAAACCTTCGAATAGAATACTTCCTGACAACTGTATGGCGATAAACTATATCCAGTAACAAGGCCTCTGATCGGGAGATTTGAGGTTTTGAGGAGCGTCAAACCACCTCTTAATTGCTGTTGTTCCTGACTCGGAGTGGTAGCACCTGTTAGGGTCCCAACTATGGTTGGACAGCCCAAACAAAAACAAAACGCTATGAAAGTATAAAAAATAGTAAAAGAAATACATTTTTATATTAAAGAATACCAACAATACATCAATCAACATGAAAAAACTCTTTATGAAATTAAGCCATATAATGCCCTACAATTTCTTAAATCAACTGTATTCGAAAATGTAACTTCAACAAAATTACAACATATCTCTGCCTCTAATAATTATGTTCACGCAAACATGTATAAGCACAAAAACTTGGTATCATATACTGTTGAGTCTTGACTCAATGTTGAATCTCGCCTATTGCATGGAATAATAATGCAACACAAAATGTACTTGGAACAAGAATGTATTATAACAAGAAAGTGTACACAATAAGTACATATAGTATTTCTGGGAAGACGTTCCTGGAGAATGAGTTGACTAGTCGCAGTCGATCAGAGTCTCTAGTTGGATCTCGTGATTCCACCCTCCTCTCGTCTTCCGGTATCAACCATTATTTATATAGTTGGTAGTCACCTATGCAGATTAGGTGGATCCCACCACAACATATACCATGTATTCAATTATGAAAGCAGAATAACATATATCATATGTTTTATTACTACAAAACTCCCAAGAAAATTAAATTTCACCATTAAATGACCGATAAGGATTTGATATGCCGTTAAACAAAAAACCAAATCAAAACTACAATCATGGTTTCTTTTTATTCAGGATCAACCGATATCTATCTTATCTCATCCTATTCTTACTTTCCCATTCCCCCTCCCGTACAATCTTCATCAGTATCACTCTACCTTGAGTGGCATTTGGTCCTAGTATTGGGTGAACTATCAGTAAATAAAAGTATTTATATGCCTTGTACAGATATACACGTTTAGACGTATAAGCATGCATATTACTCTTCATAAACAAGGAAAAAGGTTAAATAATTAATATTTGACAGACCAAAGAAAAGAGATTAATTTTATAAGTGTTTAATGCTTATTCATACCATATTAAGGACATTATCATATACGTTTTGGCGTTATGGGAATAAACATTGAAAGAATACAATCAATGTTTCTTGTTTTTGTGATGCCAAAGAATACTCATTGTCACTTTCGTAATGCATGTTGTTGTAGAGACTTTGTAATTGCAGATACAACTATAGTACTCCGCTGAACAATACTGGTGTCAGACACCTTCGAATAGCACTCGCACTAATAGTACCTGTTCGATAATACTCGCTCGAATAGTAATCCGTATAGTGATCTGAATAGAGAAATATTATAGTGAATACAGTTGAGAATAGCGGTCCGTATAGTAATAGAGAATAGACTAGGAATAACGATCTTTAATCGTCACGCGAGTTCCTATATATGCGTTTCCTCTATGGTCACCTGATCCACTTAATTCAATAATGGGATCACCTGTGTTTGCTCTCTGGCGATCTATGCTCAAATTCTAGTGTCGCCAGCGACACTTTATTCCCATATAAAACTGTTTGCTATTTAAATATTAACCTTCAAGAATGGGTTTCAATATAAGATTCTTTATTTATGACAATAGTAATATTAGCCGTTTCCCTACAAGGAAACATTCGGCATTCATTGATCGGTTGAAATTTATAAAATCTTTCTCTTAAAATAATTACTCAGGAAAACAGGTTTCTCAAGTCCAGTAGCTGTCATCACTCATTTCAGTACTGATGGGAAATTCCTTCGAACCTTCTCTTTGAAGAGGTGTGGAATATTAACAATTATAGGTGGAATGTTTTGAGTTATATGTACTATCTATTTTAGTTGTCGCTGCTGTTGGTAGTCCTCAAGTGATGAGGTTTCTGTTAGTTGGTACAGATCTTTGTTTGTGATTCTGTAACGCCAGCCCATTCAATATTCAAAGAAGTATGATCTTTGCCAAGACCTTCAGCATTCACTCACTCAAAGCCTTTTTTCACCATTGATCTTAGGGAGCGGTTGTATACGGCTGGCAGTTTATTTATTTCAGAACGGGTTTAATGACATGCATAACATCCATATGAAAATATCGTTTTATTAAACAAGGCAATGCTTGGGAAATTAGCGGCTGTGTATTTCCGGAAAAAACAATGCTGCACATTGATGAGGGAAATACATTCAAAAGAATAAAAGATAAAGGTTATTTCTGTTTAGAGCGACCGATAGAATAAAAAAACAAACAAACAGGAACACTAGAGAACTGAAAGATTTAGGCCAAGTTTCGCTTTTTAATCAAACGAAAAAATTGATGCTGCTGCTGCTGCTGCTGCTGCTGATGATGATGATGATGATGATGATGATGATGATGATGATGATGATGATGATGATTATGATGGTGGTGGTGGTGGTGCTTGTGATGATGATGAATGTTGGAATTAGATTACTGGAAATATATTTTCAAAGATGAAAAATAAATGAAAGAATAAAGCAGACCAGGAATTTATGGAATCGAATTTGAAATTAAAAGAAAGGAAATTTTAATGCAAAATGAAATGATACTTATCAACTTATATTGGTTCAAAATACGAACAAATGCTTCACAATTCCAAACACCAAGATATTAACATCCAGTTCTATTTCGTCCTGGGTATGACGATAAACTACATCCGGTAGCAAGGCCACTAATCGGAAGATTGGAAGTTTCTAGAAACGTGGAACCACCTCTTAATTGCTGTTGTTACCAAGTTCACCCGGTTAGGGTCCCAGCTATTGACAAATAGTGAACACCCCCCAATCAAAAATTAACAGTACATATTCATAATAAAATAGCAAACAACACATTTTATAACAAAATGGTAATCAATACAACATAAAAAATATTAAAATAATTTTTATAGCAAAATGACCAAAAATACATTTTATGACTTACAAAATATACATCTAAAAACATACATTTACCCTGAAAGTATAAAATTATGTACAAAATATTTGTAGTTGAAAGCATAAAATTACATACAAAATATTTAGATTTCGGCATTAAATAATCCATAGAGGTTGATATGCCGATAAACAAAATCAACCGAGCAAACAACATGAAAGAATTCTTTCATGACATTAATTTATGTAATATCCTACAATTTCTTAAAGAAATCAAATTGTATTCCAAAATATAACTACAACATATCGCCGCCTCAAATAATCATGTCCACACAAACATGTATATGCAAAAAAGTTGAGTATCATCTACCATGTACTCAATTGTGAAAGCAGAATAATATATTTTTATTACTTTAAAGTATCCCGCAAAATTAAATTTTAGCCTTAAATGACCCATTAGCCGTTACACAAACAGCTCAATCAATCAATCCAGTTGTATTATGCACGCATATACCTCATGTTACCATATAAGCAGAAAACTACACATGAAAATAGGCCATTTGGATTGGTAATAATTTGATGTTTAAGGAGAGAAATTGAAAACTGGACATTTCTCCGGGTCCTCTCAGAATCAATGTATGAAATCTTATAGCGATAAAACCCGGATATAAGAGAAACCCGGATATAAGATATTTCTTCTCCGGTCCCGACAACTCTCTTATATCCGGGTTACACTGTATATTCATTGTTATTTTCGTTATTCTAAAATGCCTAAATGTTATTATACGTTCGTATGTCGTCGTACAGTTTTAAGCGAGTATATCGAATATATCGACGCAGTGCAATTTGAATTAGTTTGAAACTTGACGATTCTAAAGATAGGCTTGTCTACGAAACACATGGGACATTTTCGAAAAGTCACTAATACCGCAGAAGCAACCGAAAATATTCTTTGCTTTGTGTTTATGAGAAAGATTCTTAAAAAGAAACAACTTTCTTAAGATGATAGGAAAGGTTTATTAAAGTGATGTCAGCTTAGGTTGTCCAGCTTTATCTAAACTCGATAGAAATCGTATTTTGCTGGGGGTTGAAGATTTAAGCTCAAAAACTGAATTCATGGCATTCAACCATTCACTGTCATCTGTAATAAATCGGAATGGCAGCTAATTTTGAAAAATCAGGTTCCCACAGTAAAGTATAGTCAGAGTGAAAACATTTCGTCATTTTTATACAAATCAGTGACTGAATAAGAATATAAATAAGTGCATACTATGGTTTAGTAGAGATGTATATGACAAAGAACAGGAGAAAATGGATCTCTATCCAAGGAAAGTCTTAGTATTTGGTGACATTGCATTGGTGGGATCTATGTTGACTTTCTACTAGTAAAATTACGGCCGATATCTATTACCAAACGTAAAGCGTTAATCACACATTTGAAGAGGAAAAGTGGCTCAATTTGAGCAATCACAAAAGTGTGTTGTTCCATCTTGATAATGCATAGCTTGCTATAACAAATATTTCTCCTAAAAGATTGAAAACTTCAGTTGGGAAACATTTCACGCCTTCCTTGTTCTTAAGATCTTGTTTCATTTGATTACAGCTTAATTCAGAGTTGACATGAATTAATAGAGTAGATCTTAATATATAGTCTCTATAGTTATTCCTTCAAACTAAACGCTAATATCTATCTCTGCTTGCTAATAGCTATCCATCTATCTATTTATCTCTCAGCCTATTCTTGTCTATCTATCTATCTATCTATCTATCTATCTATCTTGTACACCTTTTATATTAAAGGACTTACAGATTTTCCAAGCTACCCATTTTTTTCATATATTTCTCTCGTAATCATTTCCTTACTGACCTCTTAGCAATGATTTCACCAATTCTTTTTACCTTTCTCAAAAACTCCTTATCCTATCTTCTATCTATACAAGATCCAGATCAGGCCGAAAATAGAGTATTGCTGCCATATGGGTAGGAGCTGCCCAGTTATCACTTTCCAGTCTAGATAGAGTCCAAAAGCGTCTCCGCAGCCTTGTGGGTGATGAATTATTTTCCACCCTACAACCCCTTCCTCACAGACGATACGTTACAAGCCACTCGTTACTTTATCGTTATTTCCATAGAAAATGTTCAAACGAGCTCCATTCCTTAGTTCCACCAAATCAAACCTTCATGTCTAAGACCCACCATGTCATGCATATTGTAATGAACCGCCTTCATTCCTTTCGTATTCCATTGAAAGGATGTAAGTTCCATTCAAGCAGCTTCTTCCCACAAACCGTTGCATTGTGGCACCGACTCCCAAGAGGATGCTTTCCCGATCACTACAATCTTAACCTGTTCAAGCCTAAGATTAATCGTTATCTTCCCCACATAACACCATAAACTGTACCTCTTACTCTGTAACGCTCTACCTTGAGTGGCTCTTGGGTCGTGCACAGGCTGAACAGCGCCATTCTGTGATCTTTATTAATCTTCTAATGACTAAATCAGTATGATCATAATCCGTATCAATAACTAAAGCAATTTGCAATGATTACTTTCCAAATGGCCACCGTGATTGATTTTTGATAACATGCAAGAACGTTAATAATCTCATGCCATCGTTTGTTATAAACGAATTTCGCCGTCTCCTTTGATTGAAAGTAAAGCTGGACAGCCGATCTCTCTGCTATTCGACTCTGATTAATTTTCCACATGCATACCTGAAGACATTACTTAAGGTTTCTGTGACTGCCATTGAAAGAGTCAACAGTTAAAGATTTCGCATACGGGAAGGTTTTGCCCAATTTTTGCTTAATTATTTGTCAGCAAATAATACACAAAACGAACAAATAAATAATTTCCAGCAGATATTGATTCCGAGCTATTACATGGTTCAATATAAACAGTCAAATTCTATCTATCTATCTATCTATCTATCTATCTATCTATCTATCTATCTATCTATCTATCTGTTTTAGTTTATTGATCTGTTTCTCTCAAACAGATCCTTTTTATACTATCATGGTAATATCTAAATTATCAAATTCCATAGATATTCATTATTTATCCAATCTGATCCTCTTTATGTCTGATTATTAAATAGCTTGCTAACTATGTAGCTTATGAGCAAACTATGAGTCTCTCTCTCTCACTATATATATATATATATATATATATATATATATATATATATATATATATATATATATCAGTCTGATTATATCTATCTATCTATCTATCGATCTAGGTCTGTTCATATCTATGTATCTTATCTATCTCAGTCTATTCCTATCTTTCTATCTGAGTCTGTTCATATTTATCTACACACACACACACACACACACACACACACACACACACACATATATATATATATATATATATATATATATATATTGAATGTTAAAGACAACATAGTCTTGCATATTTTCTTTTGAATTTTCTCATATTCTCTAATGAGACTTTTTATTTGAAAATGATTTCGAAATAAGTATTGTCCATACGATGACCTAGCGCTTTCGAACATCATTGTTTATCTTCAGGGTCAATATTTTTAGTCAAAAACTTAATATATATTATAGTAAATTTAACGTTTATTTAGTTTGTAAAAAAGTAGCAACATGATTACGCTACAAGCTAATTGGCAAATGTTTGTTTAAAAAAAAAAAAATTTTGACTAAAAATATTGACCCTGAAGATGAACAATGATGTTCGAAAGCGCTAGGTCACCGTATGGACAATACATATTTCGAAACCATTTTCAAATAAAAAGTCTCATTAGGGAATATGAAAAAATTCAAAAGAAAATATACAAGACTATGTTGTCTTTAACATTCAATACTACATGTTTAAAAGAAAAGTTGCTGCCAAATTACACACACACACACACACACACATATATATATATATATATATATATATATATATATATATATATATATATATATATATATATCAGTTTGTTCATATCTATCTGTGTATCTTATCTATCTATCTCAGTCTATTCCTATCTATCTATCTATCTATCTATCTATCTATCTATCTATCTATTCCTTTATTTTAATTCCTATTTTTATATCCATATAATTGTCTCTAATCCATATAATTTGTTTATATTTAAAACATTAATGCAACCGCCCCATATGAGACAATGAATATTATTAGGTTGGTGCAAAAATAATGTCGTTTTTTGACGTTCAACTTCATGTGAGAAAACGCCATTATTTTTGCACCAACCTAATATCACGTGTTATAATTGTTTTTATAAGTGACAATTTTTTTTTAATTTATCAACTTCAGATTTTATTTTTTTTATTTTTACCATTGCCATTAATGGGTTAATTAAGATACTTAATCCTATATCTCTGAAGCCGCTCATCAGTCCCTTAAAAATGTATTCAGTTGATTTTTGTGCAATTGTTAGCATTTCATGTCTGTTGTTTTGCTTTGGTCTATTATTTCATTTCACGCAAATTTTTCATCAATAGTCTTTCTCTCTCTCACCCCCTCTCTCTTTCCCTCTGTCCTTCTCCCTTTCTCTTTCTCAATCTCTCTCTCTCTCTTTCTCTCTCTAGCTCCCACTTTTGTGAGTTCATTATTATACCTGCCTATGATTGCAGATATTTTTTTCTTTTAGCAGCTTAGTTACTTATAACAAACGTTACAAAGCTTTAGCCCCATCTCTAACCAGTTAAAACCGATGAATTTCTTCTAAATATTTAATGAATCTATGACGCCTTTATTGCGAAAACAATATGTAGTGAGAGAAGAAATCACTTATTGACACTTAAAATATACGAGAAATCTTATTTTCGCTGCGGATTTGGTGGTTATAAGCCAGGTAAGATGTGTTGAAGGCGCGTACTTCTGATGGGTGTGTCCAATAGAAAGAAATCTGGCAAAATTGCAGCAAAATAATTGGAAAAGAGCACAATTTAAAATCTGCCTGGATTTTTTCCAAGTGACCCGAACCGATTTGCTTTTTATCGATGTTTTCTTCTGCGAGTTGAAATAATTAAAAACAGTGATGTTGAATCATTATTTAAAGTAGGTTGTTGAGTATAAACCTCATATAATAATAATAGACTTACCAATATATGTATATAAGTAATAAAATAAAAATCCTATATACTAATGCTAGCAAATATATATGTGCAAATTATATAATTTAATATCAAATTTAACAGACTTTTGCTAATACAGTTCTCATTATAAAACTAGATCTATAACTATTTCGTAATATTCTATCACTCATTGGGACTCTCGACAAGAAAGCTGTCGTGAGTGATTGAAATATTACGAAACTCTCATTTGACCTTCGATAACTATTGAACGATTTTACTTCTATTTTAATTATAATGATAATATATATATATATATATAATTCCAGGGAGGACATTAATTCAAAGGGAGCTCAATGTAAGTTACAGGGCAATATGATAATAAGTCAAGAAAAACCTTAAAATCCATATTCAACTCGGTTATAATTTATTTCATGAATATTTTTATATTCATCTCTTCAGGTCGAAAGTTTTTTTAGAAATGGGGTCAATCCATCCACACAAAGAAAAAGGAAAAGGAATAAAATAATAATAAAAGGAAGAAATAAAAATAAAAATTTCAAATAATTTTTAAAAAAAAATAAGGTAAGGAAGAAAGAGAGAGAGGAGAGAGAGAGGGGAGGGAGAGAGTGAAAGTGAAAGTAAAGAAAAGAAAGAAGGAAGTAGGCAAGGGGATCACATAAGTAACCTATATAAAATGTGAATAAATCTACACACATGTTAACCCCCATTATATATGGTTACTCATGTGATTGTTTTGCCTGCATCATTTATAAATTTTAAATTATTAATTAATTTATATCCTTATATTTTATTTTTAATATTATTATCTTTATTGTTTTTATCCTTATCTATTTTTTATATTCTAAATTTGTTCTTTATAGTTATCTCTTGATTTAGTTATTCATTTAATTTATTTTATATTATATTATATTATTTATTTTAATTTGTATTATTTTATTTTATTTATGTTGGATATTATTATTATTATTATTATTATTATTAGTTTGAAATTGTCATGATTATTATTAGGTGATGATGATGATGATAGCTGTCTAAAATGATATGTGGCTATATCAAACATATTCGTGTAACACTTTTAGTTCTGATCACACTCTCTCTACCCGGTATATTGACTTGTTCAGTCGTTTAAGGAATTATTTTTCTAGGTTATTCTATTTTATTTTTGCTGCTGAGTCATCGTTTATTTCTTCCTTTTTCCCTTCTTTTCTTTCGCTCTCTCTCCCTCTCTCCCCCTCTCCTCTCTCGCTTTCTTTCTTACCTTAAATTAAAAAAAAAATATTTTAAATTTGTATTTTTCTTCCTTTTTTATTATAATTTTTTACCCCTTTTTTCTTTGGATGGATGGATTGACTCCATTTCTAAAATATTTTCGGTCTGAAGAGATGAATATGAAAATATTCATGAAATAAATTATAACAGAGATGGATTTTTAACGTTTTTCATGACATATATATATATATATATATATATATATATATATATATATATATATATATATATATATATATATATATATATATATATATAAGAAATGGGCTTCATTTTAACGCATATATTTCCGTTATTCTACAGAATTCATTTTATGACAATATCAATTGATTCCTAACTTCTAGGGCTTATTTTTTTATTATACTCTTGATTACGCTGCCTGTCACTCACTGAATCGCGTATTGCAAAACTGTCATATATTGTTTGATTCAGTCGACATAAGAAAACATTTACTAGGAAGAATTAAGTGAGACGAGATATCCCTTAGCGTCGACAGCTGAGAGAACTAGTTTCATTCGTAAAGGTTTGGTGTGAATATTTCATAAAATTCTGTTTTCTTTGCGAAATCATGTTCTCAGAACATTTCTTGTAATTCTGTTCTTTGCACAATTCTGTTCTCAGAATAATTCCTATAATTCTATTTTCTTTGCACAAGTGTGCTTCTTTATAGATTAGAACAAATTTGTATCTTTAATTTGTAGATTATTTATTAATTTATTTTATACGCTCCGGCTTTCTTCAGGTGATATACGTTTGAATTCCGAACCGAACCCAAGGGAGTAGATTAGATTGTTTTAATTCTACGTGCCACGCATTTTGGGGACATCAGTTAATTACATTTAGTAACTCAATTCTCTATGTTTTGTTCCCTCTGCTGGGGTCAGGTATTGAACTCGTTGTGTCAAATCACTTTTTTTTATTTATTAACCGACGCTTTTTATCCACTGGGCCATGTATCCTTAATTTAGGACAACAGCGTAGATTGTTCTAGTTCCACGTGCCATGCCTTTTCTGGATATCTCAGTTTCAGTTAATTCCCTTTAGTAACTCAACTCTCCAAGTTTTTGTTCATCTTTGCTGTGGCCAGGTATTGAACTCACAACTCTTTGGGTCAAGTCACTGGATTAGTTCAACCAACGTGGGCCATGTGCCCAGTATGAGTTCATGTGTCTAGTAAATTAATTTTTGGGACTTATAAACCTAATATCTCAGTCCATTTTTAACCAGAGCTCATACTGTAGTTTGTGGCACAACGGCCGAAACGTCGTGAATATGACAATAAAAATGAGGACAACCGTCTGAACAATGTAAATAATTAAATAGTTACAATACCTCATCTCAAAAATATAAACAGATGTAGATTATTTTGTTAATCTTTGTATATTTGAATTTACTAAAATACATTATTTTCTTGTTATTTTCAATCATAACTACCAGGGCCTTTTTTATTTAGTAATAATATATGCGACATTTAAGTCGCTATTATAGAAATAAGTATAGTTATTTGATTAATTTTTGTCTCCTGTGTAGTGGACGGTTTAGATAATGGTTATTGTTTCGTAAGTGTGAATTTTCCGTTTTGATTACCCTATTATAATTAATCATGATTTTTCCTTCTAACTTCACTTATAGATGCTTATGCAGTATTCATTAAAAAAACAATTTTTCAATTAAATTAAAGTAGGGACGTCCACGAAAACGCGATACCTAACGTTTTAATTGAATTGTTAATAATGAAAAGTCTTTCTTGAAGCTTTTATTTTAGTTTTAATTTCAAGCTGAGAGATTAAATTCATTATTGTGAATCAGCAAAATACTATGCTTTATTTCAAAACTAATTTAAATTGATTAAAAAATTTTCTTTTTTAAATTTCTATAATTTTTTATTTTGGCGCCATTTTTATCAACGTGTTATAAAATTGTATATCTTTTTATTAAAGCATCTTCCAAAAATAATATACTTTTCTGAGACTTTTTTGGTGAATATTAGCTGATTTAATGTATAATTAATCTGATTTAAAAAATTATTAACCTTTTAAAGTTTATAATATCAGAGAAATGCATTTTTCAACACTATGGTAGCTTGTTTATTTATGGTGACAGGTTTTAACAATTCCGTAACACCCGATGACGGATAGATTGTTATGTAATGTTGTTCTATGGGGACTTTAACATTAAAAATAATTGAAAAATATAACGTGAACACCTTTTAAGTGCTCGGTTATCTTAAAAATTTGGGAAAATATTTTTCTTAATCTAATGTTTTATTGAATTTTAGCGAATTTTGACTCTAAGTTGTCGCTCTTATTTTCTGGGAGTGTCGTGTATGGGCGACCATATCTATAAAATTCGATACGTTTTTACACATACAAAAACAACTCAAAATTCTTTTAAAAATATTCGAGGATGTCAGATTGTAATAAGCTTTACGATATATGATTAATGAATGTAGTTTTACTTAATCTTACTCTTTCCTAAGAGTTACACTATTGAAACTGAATTTTAAAAGCTTTAAAAATATTATAATTATTCTAATTCTAATTTAAATAAATGAAAACGATTTTTTTAAATTCGTCGAAAAAAATTGTTTTCATCAGACAATGTTGTCCTTAATATATATTATTAATAGAAACAATTAAAAGCTTCTCTAATTAAATAATGTCTTAATTCTATTGCGGTTTTTATTTTTCGATTCAGAGCAGATTTTCGGTATGACGTGGTCCGATTTTGAAAAAGAAAATCAGCGATTTAAATTCTTCAAAGAATTCTGTTTTTAATTATACACTAAAAATTATCACGTTCTCATAAAATTAAGAAAGTGGATAAAACACATGCAAAAAATATATATATAATTTTACCAGGATTTTCTAATAAAAAGTTAAAAATAATTTCATTCATTTGTGAATAGGTCCTGAAAATGTCATTAAAATCTGACAATTATTTAATTTTTGCAAGAATTTCCAAATTAATGTGTCTGACACGGCAAAATGGAGGCTAAAATTTGCTATGCTTTTAGCATTAGTACAACCGCTGACGCAAGAAAAACAAGTTTTTTAATCAAAGTTTCGAACGATCTAAAAAAGCAATAAAACATTTAATTAAATATTCAAAAATACATTCATCCTTCCTCGTAATAATAACATACATATTTTCACGATGAAACTGTTTTCATTTTCAGAAATCGTTCGCTGTTTCTGGTTGATCATGAGATATTTTGAAATAATTTCTGCAGTCTCATCTTTCTTGCTGGCGTTTTAAAATTAGTGTTTTACATTTCAACAATTCATTTTCTGAAGGGTTAGTTCAATGTAAAAATTTGTGATTTTTCAGTCCTGTGTCGTTTTGTTAATGATATATCCGTTTAGGACGTAGGTAATAGTGTCTCTCACCTTATTTTATATATTTAAATTAATTTTTTTGAATGTTCACTTTTCATTTTTTTCTCTTTCTTTTACCTCATTTTGTACATTCAAGTTAATTGTTTGCTTTAAAGTTTCTGTTAATATTTGTTACAGTATATGTGCGTGTGTATATAGATAGATATATATGCGCATGCTAACGTCTGCATAAATGCTAACGTCTTCAAGTTAATTTTAACTGACGTCTATTCACTTTCCAAAAACTTTGATACTGGGGCTTATACTAAATTAAAACTTTAAAACCATAAACCTTTAGAGCTGTTTTCACATCCCCCCTGTCCATAATCTTTCCCTCCGATCCATAATGCTCCTCCTTTGTAACGCTGAATCCTTCCTTTTTTCCTTTTCACTGTTGAATAGATAACTTGCCCTTTGCAGGGCCCCCGCCCTTGTTGCATTCCCGAGCAACTCTTGTTACCCCCTTCTCCTACTGGGTCCTTTAGTCCTCAAGTACGTGAGCGAGAATGTCACGGTGCCTTTAGGTCTCGAACCGGTACAATGTTTCTGATCCAAGGAGGAGTTCTATTGCCTTGACTTCTGGTCAGAGGCAACATTGCTAATCGGCGCATGTATTTTCTTTCCTTATTTGATTGTCTCTCCATTAAAGGGTGCTGGAGGTATACGATTTCTGGGTTTTAGCATCATCTGCCTGATAGACAGGGATCCGAACCTTCAAGTGGGGCTTCTCGGTGCCATGGTGAAAAGTACTGCTACGGCTCTATCTCTGAGTGATTTTCTCCGGGTCATCTATACATGCAACTCCTACGTGTGTGGCTGTCTCTCCACCTACCCTTTTTCCACCAACCAATGCACACAGGAAACCAATCAAAATACAAATTAAAAAATCTAACAACCCCAACCTTTAAAAAATTAGGCCATCTTAACCAGACCTTCTTCTACTTTCTGAAACCGGTTTCATCGCCTTATGCGCACTAGGGGAGTTCTCTGTCCCGGGCTACTCACCTCTCATAGCCAAACATGACCACCTAAATCGTCACGGACACAAGACTCGGAGCCTACGCCAAGGACGAGTTTCCCTGCGGTAGTGATGCAAAAACTAGGAACCCCTACCGTATGCTTGCTTCAGTGTGGCACTTATCCATAGTACCAAATTCGTCTTTGTTCTCTACAGTTCTCAGGACGAAGTGACGGTAATCTTTGACCACCGAATATTTGAGAAAATTGACAAAATATTTACTCAATTCACCTCGGATAGATTTCATATCTACGGTGAATTCAATATCTACCAAATGTCCTCCATTGAGTGGCCCGGGCATTGTAAAGGGTGAACCCCGCTGTATAAAAAACAAAACAAAAAAACTTCCTGTCCTTTATTAGTTGAGAATTGGAATGTCTTCTTGAGACAGAGAGAATAGTGCTTTTCAGTTGACTTCTCCCGTCTACGTGTGCGTTTAATTGCGTCAGTGTACCCACACACATACAAGACACACACTCTCACACACACAGCCATATACATATATATATATATATATATATATATATATATATATATATATATATATATAAATATATAAAGAGAGAGAGAGAGAGAGTGAGTGAGAGAGAGAAATAGTTCAAATATTCTCTAAAAAATAGAATACATGATGAAAAGATGCTCCAAACATAATAGAAACAAATCTTCAAAATATTTATTTATTAAGAGGAAAGAGCAAAGATTTTTTGATTATTAAATTATATTTTGTGATCCTTTTTACGACATTCAACATTTCGGTTATCTTTTTTTGACATCAGCAGTTGACCATACATTAGTAACGGAAAGTTTAGCCTCTTTTTGCTGTGAAAAACACATTGATTTCGAAATTCTTGAAAAAATCAAATAATTGCCGGATTTTATGGAAACTTTCAGGACTTATTCACAATTGAATTAAATTATTTTAGAAACGTTTCTTTTTAGAAAATTCTGGTAAAGATATTTTTACATCTATGATAGATGTAAAAATATCTTTACCAGAATTTTCACCACTCACTTATTTAATTTTATGAAATTTCGAGAAATTCATTTTTGTAGAGCTTAATATTTATACTAATTATAAGCCGAATTCATTGAAGAATTTAAATGCTCAATTTGTTTTTGTAAAACAAGTTACAGAAAATGTGCCCTGAATCGTTAAACAAAAATAAAATAAAACTAAAACATTATTTAATTAGAAATTTTTGTTAATTGCTTTTATGAAGATATATTATGGACACTGTTTTCTTAAGAAAAAATCGATGAATAATGAATTTTTACAAAAATTGTTTTCATTATTAAAAGCTTTGAATAATTTATAAAGTTTGCATCTTTTCAAATTCTATATTAATTTGTAGCGGTTAGGTGATATAGTCTTTAAGTAAAATCTATATTTAATAATCATAAGTGGAAAAGCTTAATACAATTCAGTGACCCTTAGTATTTTTGAATTTGTAAGTTATACTTGGTGTGGGATTAGGGTATATTATTATTATTATTATTATTATTATTATTATTATTATTATTATTATTATTATTATTATTATTATTATTGTGCCCGTATCGTCAAAATTGACGGCAAGAAGGAATGTATTATGAGTAATATGTATTATATTGTAAGTAATTTTCGTTTAATCCAAGCATAATTTTGTAATTTAAAATAGTTCGTTGTGTACAATTTGTAAACATCTTAGGAAAGATATCCGTATATTATCCTCATAAATGTTACATATTTACAGTTAAAATTATGTTTACTGCAAAAGCTCCGAAAGCACAATATTTTTTGTGTAAATTTTGGCAGGTCAGAGTAATCCCTGACAGTCTGTAGATTCAATCTGTAATTTTAGAGTCTGTTTATTTCTCGTCCCACTAAGAGCAACGTATCATCAGATATTTTTTTAATTTATTTTTTTCTAAAGCTATTACCAAATTACACAAAATATGTCCCAAATCGTAACAAAAACTGCATTAAAACTATCTAATTATTTAACTGTATAAGCTTTTGATTGCTCTCTTAAATAATATAAATGAAGGATGTAGTGCGATTAAAAAACATTCGATGACTAATGAATTATTAAAAG
Source organism: Acanthosepion esculentum (assembly GCA_964036315.1). Taxonomy (NCBI): domain Eukaryota; kingdom Metazoa; phylum Mollusca; class Cephalopoda; order Sepiida; family Sepiidae; genus Acanthosepion; species Acanthosepion esculentum. The sequence continues at coordinate 44,549,962 of OZ038505.1, forward strand.
AATTGTTTCCCCAGACTTTTTTTAATTATAATTTTTAAAGTTTAAAATGAATTTCTAAAAATCAATAAAGCACTCTTGAAGTTATATGTGGCGTATTATATATACGAAGACTATCCGATAGCGATATCAGTATGCGTCAACGGGACCAAATTTGCACGGCACCGGATGCGTCATCCTTGTTTTACGCGCTGTCCCTCAATTGTTACACACAAAAAACGTAAATATATATGTGGCGTATTATATTTATACAGATTATTATTATTATTATTATTATTATTATTATTATTATTATTATTATTATTATTATTTTTATTTCCTTTGATATCTGGCGTTTACACATTTCTTTCCGGGTCCTGCCCAGGGACCTAAGGTTAGAAATGGCATCATGACACTTTCCACTGCAAAAAACAAAAATAAAATAAAATAAAAAAAATAATTACATAGATAAAGCCCTTCGTAAAGTGTGGGCTGTACTTGTCAGAACAATTTTTTGTATCTCTTGGAGGCATGGACTTCCAGGGATCCCTTCAATCAGCCTACTGGAATCTTTTCCAACCAGTTCAAGGGCTCCAACTACAACAGGAATTGTTGATGTTCCCATGTGCCACATTTTTGAGATTTCTATTTCAAGGTCCTTGTATTTTGACAGTTTTTCGAATATCTTCAAAGATACATTGCAGTCTGTAGGGACTGCCATATCAATAAGGAGGCACTTATTTTGTTTGTGGTCTTTAATAACAATGTCTGGGCGGTTGGCTTTGATTGTTCTGTCAGTGTGTATTGTGTAGTCCCATAGAATTGTAACAGGTCCTATCTCCGTATTATTATTATTATTATTATTATTATTACATCTGCTCGTCCTTACAAATTATCTGGTGATGGCATTTGCCCATGAAATGACAACAGGTATCCTGAAATATCCTGCATCACGTAGATAACAGCAAAATCGCAATTCGGATATTCTTAATTACTTTTCTAAGTGCCCGGTTTTTTTATTTTTTATTTATTTTTAAGACGTTAGTGCCACTATCACACAAGAGGTTACAAAGTGTGGGAGCAAGAGTAAAGGGGCGGGATAGTGTAAAGGATGAAGAGAAGGACGGGGAATTAGATCAAATCATCTGAAGATGTCGATTGACATTGCATTTGTATAATTGAAGAATATAGCTACCAGGGAAGTAAGTAAGAGCTAGAGAGTTCCACACACGGGAAGTGCAAGACATGAAGCAATTGGAGTAGAAGAGATGGCTACATTTAACAGTTTTGACAGTGAAAGGGTGGGACCGAGATGCCAACCTAGTAGCACGCTTAAATTCATGTAGTTTGGAAAACAGAGAACGTAGCTCGTCGGAGCAGTTACCATGAACGTATTTGTAGAAAAGACACGGGGAAGCGACGGCATGTCCTTAAGAATGTGACTGTAGATGAGATGCCAGATCAGGTTCGTTTGATTAAAACCAAAATTGTATTTGCTATTTTTTTCTGGAAGAGCAGTGTTAATATCTTCATTATTGAATGAAAGATTAGCGCCCCAGCAAAGTGATGCTTAGTAAAATATGAGGTACAAATATGAGGTACAAATATATCTTCCATAGGTCCTACTTATTCGCATTTTGTTTTTCATCACCCCCTACCAGCATGATCTGCTGGTATAGCTCCGTCTACGATTTGAAGAGATTTTTTTTGCCTTTGTCCACATCAACCAAATCTGTCCTGCTTGCTTGAATGGAATAGTTGGCATGGATCCTAAAATATCAAAGTACACGGTGTCCCCACCAAAATTGACATCATTTAAAATGTGAATATCTGAGTAACTACGTGTCCCAGGCAAACGAAATTAAATAGGCTTCATGTTGAACAATAAAAGATTTATTTATCAAAATTCGAACATAATAGTTAAAGGGATGTCGCACAAGACATGCTACAGCCTGTTTGGCAGGAGATGGGCTACCGACTTGACGTTTGCTGTATTACACGTGGTGTGCATATTAAGAATTTGTGAAGCTTTGTGAAATCGGTTATAAAATCTCCATCGCTTTGAATATCTTGTTCGAATTTTGATAAATAAATCTTTTATTGTTCAACTTGAAACTCATTTAATTTCCTTTGCAAGGGATATGAAATTCCCATTTTAAATGATGTCAATTTTGGTCTTTGAAAATCTCTCATTTGTATTTTGACAATTTGCTTGTTGGTTGAATCCAAGTTGTTTGTTCAATTTTCAGTATATCTCTTCTTTCTATGATATCCTTTTGCTGAAATCACTTATAGCTTTACATGATTAATTCTTTATCTACAAAAACATTTACTGCTTTTGGGGTTTACTTTGATATAACAGTTTCTGCTGCATTGGCTCTACAATAATAATACACAGAGCAGTGGTTCGCAGAAAGAAGCTGTTCGAGTGGAACTTACTTTTCACCGATGGAAGAGGGGAGGGTATGTGGGTGGTTTTACTACTACGTAAGTTGCATGGCGTATCCTTGACATAAAGGTTTGAACTGGCGGAACCAAGGAATGTAGTTCGTCTGAACACTTTCCGTGGAAGTAGTGATAGAGCAGTGAGAGGTTCTGCTACATCCCGCTTGTGGGAGAGAGGTTGGAGGGTGGAGAATAATTCGTCACTCACAATGGCTCGGAGGAGCTTCTGGACTCTATCAAGGCTGTAGAGTGAGGTCGGGACAGTTCCCGCCCAAATATAACAACAATGCTCCATTTTTGGTCTGATCTGTCCCTTGTAATGGTACAGGATAACACGAGGAGTCAGGTACTTACTGGAGTGGTACAGAGAGCTGACTATTATATAGCCGACTATATCTTTAGAAATGGATCATATCTACGAGTTCCAATTGAAGTTAGGTGTGAGTTTAAGACCTAATAGTCTTTCAAGGCACCGAGCATCCTTGAAGGGATCATCGTGGTAATTCGGGGCTCGATCCCTTCCTCTATTTGACATTTTCTATACAGACTGTATTATCAATGCATTTACATTAATTTCCTGGTTCTTCAATGCATCAATTTAACTTCCTCTCTTGCCCAAACTAAAAACATATATAATTCTTGATACTGCCAGTATATTCATTCTTTTACGTTTTTGTAGATTCAGACTATTCGATTTTCTTCCTAAGATCTCTCTTATTCTCCCGAGATATTATTTATTTATTAGCTCATTAGTTTTACGGAGTTACATCCAATTACTCCTGTGTATTTGTATAATTTTATTTGTGCTTAACGTATTGATTTCAATTTTATTTCTTCTGTTGTCACACATTTTACTTCAGTTATGAACAGTACTGCGGTTTTTCTATCTTCTTTTAAGCGCTAGGTCCTTTCAGGACGTTGGCGATCATGGCTCTATACAATTTCCCGTCCTTTATAGATCTTAATAAATTTCATCTTTTTTGTTATATTTGCTAAACCTCGTTTTGCCATTCATTTACACACGCACCCTATTTAGGTTATGCGTTGTTTTATTCGGACCTTCTTGTCTTCAATCAGTTCTATCAAACTTCCCAAGCTCTCTTTCTTCATTATGTACCCTAGAAATTTCAACTATCTCTTTCTAACATTAAGTATAAGAGTCCTTTTTATTACGTAACACTTCAGTCCTTTTTTCTTTGTTTCTAATGAAATTTTCCTGATTCTTTTCTTAACTTTTGAAAGGCATCCGGTTTCTTAGTGCTTCGTTTAGCTTTTGGAAGGAATCTTTCGCTATACCAATGCGCCTTCATATTTCAGAGTTGCGCATTCTGTCCTCTGTTAAAACACTTCCCAGCTATTTAAATAGCTGTACTTGTTTGATTTTGGTATCTCTGATTTGTAATTAGCATGTTGGGCTGTCCCTTTTGCTAACAACTATGCATTATGTGTTTTTGCAACTGATATGTAGTCCTTTTTTCCCGCTTTCCTTCACTACCTTCTGTAGGAATTCTTGAAGTTTCCATCATGTATCTGTTGTCAACATTGTGACATCTGCATATCTTATATGGCTAAGATTGTGACCGCCAATAAATTAATCCCGGTAGGACTTCCGATTCTATTAGAATCGTCTCTTTGTATAGGTTGAATAAGTCCTGTGAGAAGACACATCCTTGTCTTATACTCCTTTATTATTTTTGTATGTTTACTAAATTCATGTGTTTATACATATGCGTGCAGTTTCCTGTCAATATAGGTTCTGGATTATTCTAATATCCTCGCTAGATATGTCAAGGTTACCAACAGTTCCAATAGTTTTTGCGACGTACTTTATCAAACTGGTTTTCTAACCTGTTTTTATTTTTGTTCTTATGCTGCCGCTAAAATTATTTTCATCTGTATTATTATTATTATTATTATTATTATTATTATTATTATTATTATTATCATCATCATTATTATTATTCTAGTTTGTATATACGACCCGTTATGCTTTTCTATCACTGATCAAATTCTTGGCTCCTTTCAATAATTTACGAATTTTGACTGAGTATCTAACCAATTATTCTGTTTGTTTATATATGCAACTGTTACGATCTTCTTCCTAGAATCAGAGTGTAGAATATGTGCACATATCCGTTATGATATTAATCGTGAAGGAATTGGAAAAAAGAGGGAGAGTATGATGTTTGTAAGAGCGATTTAAGAAGGAAAGGTAGAAAGTATGAAAGCCAGAAAAAAAAACATAAAAGAAACCAGATGGAAGGCAAAGATATATAGATAACAGAGGAAGAGATGAATATGAAAGACAGGTTTCGATTGTTGGATATCAAAAGATAATGAGTGGAAGATTGAAGGCTGAGAAAGAATAGAAAGGTGTACAAACTGCGAGTATTTAAAATTCTTTATGGTGAAAGAAAGAGAAAGCGACAGAGAGAGAGAGAGAACGAAAGAGAATAAAGAAGAAGATGCAGGAAAATATTTGGTCATTCCTTTGTTTTTCCCATATGAAACTAATCCTAAGCTAAGACTGTCGTTAGCTGAGGCGAAATATGGCTTATCAATTTAACACTTCCAAAACTAAACTTCACTCCATTAATCATCTAAGTGACTCCTCTCTCCCTTCCATCAACATGGCTGATGCTAACCTCCAAGAAATTGACTCATTGCGCCTTCTCGTGTTAACGTTCTCAGCTGATATGGGGTAGAAAGACTACATTGAATTCATTGCTAGGTCAACTGCTAAGAAAGTCGGTTCACTGTGTGGTGCGAGACAATTTTTCTCTCCGTAATCTATCTTGCATATCTACAAGTCTACCATTTGCCCATGCTTAGAATGATGCTGCCATATATGGTCCGGTGCCCCTGCTATTTACCTGGAGCTCCTTGATAATATCCAAAGAAGAATCAGCAATATTATTGGTCCTGATCTGGCAGCTCAGCTCCAGTCACTTGCCCACCACCATAAGGTTGCTTCTCTGTGCCCATTTTTTTTTAAATACTTGCATGGTAATTGATCGGGTGACCTCTTCGCTATGGTACCTAGACTGCATGAATTTAAGCGCAAGACTAGGATGGCGGCAAGATCTCATCAATTTCCAGTTGAGCTAGATAGATGTAACCGGAACTTCTATTCTACCACTTCCTTATCTCACACGTGTAGCTTATGGGATTTCCTCCCGGCTCCATGCTTTTCAGCCATCTTTAATCTGCAAAAGTTTAAATGCAATGTCAATCGCTATCATCCATATTGCTCTTTTTTCTTTCTCCTTATTACTAATGTTTCTGTTCCTAGTTCTTTGACACCCTGTAACCTCTTGCACACTAGTGTCTGTACTGCCTTGCTTTGGATGATACTGATTAAGGTATTAAAATTGAAAAGGATAAGGGAAAAAATGAGAAGATACTGTCAAGAAGTGAAAAAACGATTACAAGCTTGAGATAATGGTTAATATTATTTGTTAAACTTTATGAAAATTCAACTAGTTATTATTATCATTATTACTGTTTTAGGTCGTCTCCAATTATGAGTTGTTTCGACCAGTTGATGATGGTCATATTTAAACTCCTACCTGCAGCTTAGCGACACAAAAGTACACGAGCTGTTCCAAAATTGTTACCATCTTTATTATTACCTTCTTTCGCACGGTTTTTGTTTTCCAACCGTTGATCTTGCATTATAGATGTTCTCTATCGAATCCTACTACCGCAGAATATTAGCACTATCCAAGCAACGCAAACTTCTGAAACGATGGATTACTAGGCTTTGTTGCGATTTTCTTGAGGGATTTAATTTCCGTGTTAAGTGGGTTAATATTTTTCAGAATATTCTACATTCTGGCAATTTCAAACCGGAGGTCGGTATATGTTTTTGAGCTTGTCAGTTTCTTTGACCTTGATATGAGGATCACAAATTAACAGCCACGTTAGTGAGGAAGCATTCTCTTGTTTCCTTATTGTTGTCATTATTATTATTATTATTATTATTATTATTATTATTATTATTATTATTATTTCCTTTGATATCTGGCGTTTACACATTTCTTTCCGGGTCCCGCCCAGAGACCTAAGGTTAGAAATGGCATCATGACACTTTCCACTGCAAAAAAAAAATAAAATAAAATAAAATAAAACAAAATAAAAAAATAATTACATAGATAAAGCCCTTCGTAAAGTGTGGGCTGTACTTGTCAGAACAATTTTTTGTATCTCTTTGAGGCATGGACTTCCAGGGATCCCTTCAATCAGCCTACTGGAATCTTTTCCAACCAGTCCAAGGGCGCCAACTACAACAGGAATTGTTGATGTTCCCATGTGCCACATTTTTGAGATTTCTATTTCAAGGTCCTTATTATTATTATTATTATTATTATTATTATTATTATTATTATTTCATATCTTTACATCATATCTGGTAGTTAATTCTAGGGATTGAGGGACAATAATATCCTTAAATCTCCAGCAAGTTTTTTAAATATCTTTACAAATCCTAGTAATGTCGTTGTATGCATATTATCAAACGTGTGTATGTTTCGAGTTTTCAAGAAATTAATACCCTCCTCTCTCAATAATGCAACACACTCCTTGGTATTTTACATGTGATTATTATTACTGTTGATTGGATATTTTCATTATTCCTACGATTTCGATTCTCTTCGTAAGGAATTTGATGACTATGAAAAGCATATCAGTTATGACGAGCATAACTCACTTTCACAATCCGCAATTTTTTTTTCTTCTTTAAGAAGAACCCCACGCATCACAGGTAGGCATTGTAGGGCACTTCGACGTTGGGTAATGGTTAAAAAGCTTGTCTGGTTCGATCAATTACAACTGAATAGTAAGTTCGATCCATACTGGATGTTCCATATCTAAGCTACGTTTAGAAATTCTCCATAGGTCAGTATCGTCTATTGTGTTGTTTCTAGTAGATCACCGTTCCTACTCAATCTTATTTATTTTTCTATTTAACAAAGTTGTCTTAGGATTAATGTTTTCCTTATTCATTGGGACGGGCGACATTTATTATGTCGTTTTATTCGCGTTTGGTTTTAATATAGTTATTTTTTCTTATAGAATTGTTTTAGGTTGCTATTAATATGGATTAGATTTCCGTCTTTAATGGAATTATTTAGGGATTACCATTTATGGACATCCCTGATACGTTTGCCTTTTGGTCAGTTTTGTTGCACCCTATGATTAGTATAATCTGTATTTCTGAAATACTTAGATAACTGAGTCGGCACATTCTCTAATAACGACAAAACTGTTTTCTTTACAAATAAAATCTTTTAACATCTTCCCTATATCTTGCTGTCCATTTTTGCTCTATCTTTTTTCCCCTTTTATCATCCATCCTGATCTTTGTTTTAAGATGTATTCACTGAAACCCACCAAATAGGTAACTCGCTGTTTCCTCTGCCCTTCTTGCGTTCACTGTGTACTGTGAGTGTTATATTCTCCACGCCTTCTTTCTTTATTATGTATTTAAAAACGATTTAGCTGTCTCTTTCTGATTGTATCAGTTGCCTTGCAGTTTCACCCTACCTTAAAATGTTCTCTTTTCTCACATGCTCTATCCATGTTATTCTCAACATTAACTGGTAGGACCACTGACGCTTCATACCTCTGTTTCATATGTGAATAAATTGTTTCGCAATCATTATAAGCGATTCTATTCTCTGTTTTTTTCAAAGGGGCAGATTGACTCATAGTATTAATAATGAACAAGAAGACTGGATATAATTTGGGAGATAAAATATATGCACGTGTTCTTCACACGACTTTATTTGCCAGAACTAAATGTACAAAAATGAAACAAATTTCGTACAAATGTCATGTGACATGCTTCCGCGTAGTGATATCAAGTAGTGCGGACATAGTGCGTACAGCTGCATCACTAAATGTGCAAAGGACTACTTCAGTTGATACATCTAACATTCTCTTTGTATCATTGCTTAGGTTCTAGAAAACATCTTTTTCGATTCCTATGTGCCTTCAAATTTCTTTGTCACACTTTCTATTGCCTTTTAATGCAGAAGGTAGCTTACACGTCGAGAAGCCGAGTCTAAACTTCCTAAGAAGGAGAAAAGGAGGGAGACATTTCTACTCGTAGTAAAAATTATTAATGCTTTTGCTACTAATAAAATCACGTACAAAATCCACGGAGGGACAGAGCTAGAAAGATTGCTAGCAGCAGTCAAATGGAATTCAGCTAAAAAACTGAATAACGACATGGCAATTAACGCCGTAGTTTAAGATCAACAATTTATATTAATCATTTCGATTAGGCGAGAATGAGCCTAATAAGAACGAGTTAGCACATGTGGAGTGACTTGACTGACAAGTGCAACGCGGCCCAACCATACAGATAATTGTCTCATGGAATATGTCTGTTCATTGTGTTGCCATCTTCAGGAGGAGGTTGAGTTAATCGTGGAGTGAATATGATGCGTAGAACTCGAAATTCACAATAAAACCAGGACACATCACCGATGACACACCTCGATGCATCTTTATCTTTTATTTTTCAACTCAACCAACTCAGTTATCAACTTTATTTCTTTAGTCAAGTCCTCTTTTTTTGCTGATACATGTATGCGTAGTTTGCACTCATATGCAACAAACAATATATATATATATATATATATATATATATATATATATATATATATATATATATATTATAAATTAATAGATTTAAAATATGGTTTTACCGCTACACAGTGATGACCATGTTTCAGAAATGGAAGCTAAAGCCCCTGAATTTAATTTTGTTATTAAACCAAAGACATTAGTTCCATTTCCTCATCAAGCGAATTTTGGAGTAACTTACTTTTTAAAATTTACGGTTGTTAACGGCACAGGAAAGATTCATAGTTTGAGGGTTTCCAAGGTTACCGATAAATCCATTCATCTAGACAAGGGGTGGTAGAGGGTTCAATTTTTAATTTTCGTTGTCTCAGTTAATAGTTACATTTGAAAGCGGGGTTATGTTTAGGGATGGGTAGGGATGTATCTTTTAACAAATTCTGACATCCGCTAAATTCATGTCATCTGGGTTTATTTCTAACGGCAAAAATTCTTATGGTATTATTTCTATTTGTATATTTAAAGATTTTGAGGGACTGTTTAGGTTAGAATATGTTTTATCCACCTTTCTAAAAAGTTATTTTTAATATTTAATATACTATACTCCTAGTTAAAAACCAAGTAAATGTATTAGGATTACTTACAGTATTTAAAATTATTTATTCTTATCGAGTATAAGTAAATATTATTTTATTTTATTTTATTTTATGTAAACTTTATGACAATGACGGCAAAGGTGGTTAAATTACTTCACTAATTCAATAAACTTAGTATTATAAATGTATATATGTATGTATAAAGGACATTTAATGTTCAATATTATATTCTAACTTATTAATTTCACATGACTTTCGGTGTTCACTTGGATTCTTTCCAGTGTTTGAATTGCTTTGAGAGAGGTGTTATGGTTAGAGTACGTTTTATTTAATTACAATTTTAAAAGATATTTAGGTTAGAATCTGTTTCAAAGCAATTCAAACACTGGAAAGAATCCAAGTGAACACCGAAAGTCATGTGAAATTAATAAGTTAGAATATAATATTGAACATTAAATGTCCTTTATACATACATATATACATTTATAATACTAAGTTTATTGAATTAGTGAAGTAATTTAACCACCTTTGCCGTCATTGTCATAAAGTTTACATAAAATAAAATAAAATAAAATAATATTTACTTATACTCGATAAGAATAAATAATTTTAAATACTGTAAGTAATCCTAATACATTTACTTGGTTTTTAACTAGGAGTATAGTATATTAAATATTAAAAATAACTTTTTAGAAAGGTGGATAAAACATATTCTAACCTAAACAGTCCCTCAAAATCTTTAAATATACAAATAGAAATAATACCATAAGAATTTTTGCCGTTAGAAATAAACCCAGATGACATGAATTTAGCGGATGTCAGAATTTGTTAAAAGATACATCCCTACCCATCCCTAAACATAACCCCGCTTTCAAATGTAACTATTAACTGAGACAACGAAAATTAAAAATTGAACCCTCTACCACCCCTTGTCTAGATGAATGGATTTATCGGTAACCTTGGAAACCCTCAAACTATGAATCTTTCCTGTGCCGTTAACAACCGTAAATTTTAAAAAGTAAGTTACTCCAAAATTCGCTTGATGAGGAAATGGAACTAATGTCTTTGGTTTAATAACAAAATTAAATTCAGGGGCTTTAGCTTCCATTTCTGAAACATGGTCATCACTGTGTAGCGGTAAAACCATATTTTAAATCTATTAATTTATAATATTAATGCTCTGTAAATTTAAATTTACATAGAGCACTATTGTGTAAAAATAAAAATATCTATAAGAACACCGGATTTTATATCTTACTGTTCTTTCCTTTTTATTTATATATACATATATATATATATATATATATATATATATATATATATATATATATATATATATATATAAACATCGCTTGAAAATGAAACGGTCATCTAAAGTTAAGTTTGAATATTGAAATTAAACTTTAACACTTTTGGACCAGTTTCGAAACATAGTAATTTCTGTGTTGCGATGGGATCATATTTTTAAAAAATAATTATAATTTGAGCTCTACTTCTGTATCGAGCACTGTTTTGTAAAAATAAAAACAAAATACTAAAGAACTTTGGATCATCAATCTAACTGTTCTTTCCTATTACATCAATACATACACACACACACACATATATATATATATACACAAAACACATGTATATATATATGTATATATGTGTGTGTGTGTATGTATATATATATATATATTTGAGAGATAGAGAGGGGAGAAATAGAGAGAGAATAGAATACAAAATGTGACTATATATTTAACGGTCACGCAGCCTGATTTCTCCTACACACTAATGAGATATTTCCTTGTTATGGTAACTGGTGGATTTTCTCGACGGCAAGAAAGGAACATGCGTCGTAAGTAATTTGTGATACTGCTGCTAATACTGTTTTTATTTTATTTCGTTTTAGTTTCCTTTCGATATTTTCCCCCCTTATGTTTGAAATAGCATAAAAAACAGAATTATTTCCTCCGTACAATGATGGAGCTAATTGTGGCATTAAAATTCCGGAAAAATATATCCCATGCAATTGTCCTTAAGAAAATATAACCAATGCAATCGTAAAATTAATTAATTAATAATGTCATTTTTTGATGTTAAAGACAGCGTAGTAATCAACCCGGTTTCCTCAATTCTATTTTTATTTATTTCCCAAACTAATTGATGTTCTTGGAATAAGAATCATGAATTTATATTCTCTTTGAATAAAACGGCAGCTTTAAAATTATTTACCGTCGGTCGTTAGCAAAATAACGGAAGTTTAAGAGTTGATGGGACTGATGGAAAATTATATTTTAAAAATTAAAACTACTTCTTAATGATGAGTTAAGATGAATGCATGAAACAACCAAGAAAAATATTCCTAAATTACCAAATTACTAAATTCTGAGGGCTTACAGACATATCACGTTGAAACACCGGTTCTCAATCAAGCAACGTCGAACCTGGTCAGTACCTAAATGGGTGTCCGCTTCGGAATACTAGGCACTGTAATCTTGGATGTGCGGGTGGTGTAACGGAAAATAACTCGGAATCGTTTATCGGAGAGCCAAGTTCCAATTTCAGTCGGGTTCGTTATATTCACTTACGCGCAAATATCGTTGGGAATGGTATGAATCGACCTCTTCTTCCCCAGCTATGGGTTAATTAGTAAGACGTGTATCGCTAAACTATTATTATCTCCAAAAATAAAATAAAAATTGGGTACGAAATATATTCAGATCTTAGGAATAGCCCATAGAAGTGTTGATATGCCGCTAAACAAAAGCAACCTAACCAAATTCTGATTTAATAGCATTTAATTTAACATATCCAAGAAATGTCTCATCTTCGTCCTTCGAAACTATTCCCAACCTTCCAGGTTGTAATCTTTTTCTTGTTCTATCTCCGATAACATGCAACCCTTAAACACAGGTTTTCTTCAGCCGCGAAGAGCATTCATCCAAGTTTTCGCTGCGTCAATTGTTACACGACAGATAGCATTAGCGTCCACCTTCTTGAAAATCGCGCCTTGTCATTATTTCATAATTGGCACATTTTTATGACAAATAGGCACTTTCCAGCGATGCTACTTATTGTTTGGAGAATCCCCATTGTTTTCTTTACGATTTACACACGTTTCCGAGAAATACAGTCACTATAAAGCTGTTATCGGTATTCTTTTCATAGTAAAAACATTAGAACAATTATTTTACAATGACTTTTTCTCTCAATGCATGTATGTAATAAATGAGATTCACGTGCTGCCAAATTTCAAATGCCATCTTAATCAATATGTTTAAGAACATGGCTAACATATTTGAAACATTTTCTAAATATATTTATTGAAAAAAGTTTCTACAATCCTTTCCGTGCCTAAATAATCTGATAGTAAATCTGTGCGAAAAACGTTTGCAAACCTCGTCATAATGAGTACAGATTTCTGGATGTTATAGTAAATAATTTAGCAATATTTCATTAAACTTGCAAACCTCGTGATAGTTAATAAAGATTCCTAGATATTATAGTAAATGACTTGATAAATTTCTCATTAAAATTTAACTCTCTAAGCAGGTATGGGCATTTAGGTAGCTACAAGATATTTTCAGTACTAAACCTTGAAGAATAATGAATGTAAAAATATTTTCTGGTATTTGAAATATGTTGAACTGATTGTCATTACTCATTCTGAAATTTATAAAATGTGACCCTTACTGATAAAGAAGTGTTGAAATGATTTTATACTTACTCATTGCTTTTCTTCGGAATGAGATGAAGTCTCGCCATCGGAACAGTTCACAATTTCGCTCAATTTTCTAAAAAGAATCTACAACTCCTGCCTCACATGTTTGATGTCCGTCCGGTAATGCAGGAAATTGGAATATGAAACGATTACGCATTTTGATTATTTCGACGGAATTTTTTTTTTTCTTATTTTTCACTTATGCGTCTTTGATTTATTAATCTTGATCAAATTCGCTGAGCATTTCAGCCTTACGTCCTGGTTGTATATGCGTTTCTTAACAAATCTAGACTTACAATAAATAATATTAATTTAGACACCTCCACTAAATTTTTGATACCCAAGGTTTAAAATGTATTTTTAAAAATGAAAAAGCATTCTTGAAGCTTTCCTTTTTAACTTTAATCGAAAGCTAACTGATTAAATTTACTATTTCCAGTAAGCAAAATACTTTGGTGTTTTTCAGTTAGAAATTATATTGATTGGAATCTCAACTTTTTGGTCGCTTTCAGAAAATCGGTAAAAATCGGTAAATATCGGCCGTTTTTGATATATTTGTAAACAAAAGTAAATTCTCGGTTTTAAAAATCTTTAAAAAATCTTTTAAAAATCTTCCAAAAATAAAATATACTTTTCTAAAACTTTATTTAAGGGATATTAGCTGATTTGAAGTATAATTAAACTGCTTTGAAACAAATATTATTTACTTTAAGTTGAAAATAACAGAGAAATGGATTTTTAAAACAAAAAATAGCGGTAATTTACGCGCTTGTCATCGCTCGTCTACTATTTCACAAGTGCTGGAAGGAGTTGACCGATTTATTTGTTGTTTTATGGGGACAATATCTGTTGAAACATAATTTAGAAAAATGACGAATGATAATTTAAGAAAATGACGGTGATAATTTTTAATCTTGGAAAATATTCTCCGTAATCTAATTTAAGGAATGTTGACTCTAAATTTAAAATAGACATCGCTCTTATTTTCTGATAATGTCGTGTATGGGTCACTATAGTTCCAAACAGGAGTATGTTACGCAATATTTTATATACATAAAAAATTTTTAAAATTATGTTTAAAATCTTGGTGCATACTACTTTGTACTAAGCTTTTCAATTTTTGATTGGTAAATATAGTTTTCACTTAATAACAATATCATCTAACCGGAAAAAAGTAATGCAAAATTTTAAACGATAAATTATTATAATTAAATTTTTTAAAAAATGAAAACAATTCTTGTAAAAATTCATTATTCACCGAAAAAAATTTCCTAAGACAATAGTGTCCTTAATAAATCTTATTTATAAAAGCAATTAAAAGCTTTTCTAATTAAATATTGCCATAGTTTTGTGGCATTTTTTTATTTTACGATTTCGAGCAGATTTTCGGGAAATGAGCAGTAGTTTGAAAAAGAAAACTTGATTTAAATCCTCCAAAGAGTCCTGCTTTTAACTAATAAAACATTTTCGAATGAAAATTTAATTTCTCAAAACTTCATGAAATTAAATAATCTGGGGGTAACATATATGTAAAAAAAAAAAAAAAATTACCAAGATTTTAATGTATCAATATATTTTTTACCGGAAAAAAGCGCAAAATCTTACTAATCGTAAATATTACGTCGAATGCTGACGTAACCCCCCCCCCCAAGAAAAAAACAGGATATTTAACCAAAATTTCTAACGTGCTAGAAAGGATAAAAAAAATTAATAAAATAATAAAAATTATATATCGGTCTTTCCTCTTAATAATAATATAAACATTTTGATGATACAATTTTGTTTTTATTAAGTTTGGGACCTTTTTTCATCATGCTATGCTGTTTTTTCAGCAACCAAGTGGAGGTACCTATATTAATTTCAGTAAAAGGAATTTTATCAAATATTCTACGAGAACTATTTACTAAAGGATATTTATTTTGAAGTTTCTATCAACATTTATGTTGTCACGTATTTTACCAAAGCCCCATCTCGGTTGTTGTGTATTAGTTTCGCAAACCATTGATAATATTTATTTACTATTGGATAGAATTTTTTTTTTTTAAATTGTCATCTTCGAAAAGGCATCAATCCATTTTAAAGTCTTTTATGGACTATCACAGATCGTTTTCGATTGTAATACCTTTTTTGTCAGAAATTCTCACTCATTCGCATTTTCTGGGTTTCAGTCTTATGAACTTTTATTTCATTCTTGCTTTCTGGTTGCAGAACTTTAATTTCCTGATATTTTGCGATTCTTTGAGGTTTTTTTTAATGTATTGTAAAGGAAATATAATTACAATGAATTTGTAATAAAGCTCTTCCCTTAATCAGAATGCTGTAAAAGTTTTCGGAGCAGGATGGCGTTCCGCGCTATTGCAGATGCAACAGTTTGATCTCTCACAAGCGCTTTGTTATTCTGACTTTGTGTCTTACTAGGCTCAGATTCACTGAAATCAAAGACGTATCTACTATCCCCAAATGTAGCCTACTATTTAATAATAACTGAAAATATAGCCTACCTAGGGCGATGGCGCCATTGTCTACTTCAAAGTACCCCCTTCCGATTCTCGTACATATCTCTCAAGCGTCACTTTCGCTTTCCTGAACAAGATGCAATGTCATCTTTTGTGATATTTGTCTTCTACCTCGTCGCGTTCTCCTTAATCTTATCCTCGACTCACCCCCACCTTTAATGGGGTTTTTAACTTTAGGAAAACTCAGATGTGTCAGGGAGCTAAATTAGGGAGCTGAAAAATCTGCATAATGCTGTATACGAGCACACATAATGACATCTCACTTTCTAAGAATAGCTTCAAAGAGTGCATCTTTTCTCGCATGCGTAGTAAGACCTCCTGTTTCTCAAGTTACATCAAGCTATCGCAACAAGTTCTCTTCATATCTAAAATTGCTGGATACTTTTCATCCCGACCTCGCAAAGGCTTGAAAATTATCCACATTATTTATATATATCTTGCTTCCAGGAGATTAGAAAATATGGTCAGATTTTGCCTGATTGCTTGTCCAATGCTTGAAAATCTTTCGTCAATATTAGAGTTTCCCATTACGAACAACATCTTTTTTTTAATAATAAATAATTATTTAATATAAATATATAATATAATATTGTATTTAATGTTTAACTCATCTCTGAAAGGGAAGATTCTATTACGCCAGAAAACCATATGGTTTCAAACGATATCGAAGAAATGAAATTTTGTTCTTACTATGATATTTATTTTTTGAATATATCGTTAATCTTGTTATAACTAGGAAAACTTTTAATATTTTCGAAATGTCTTTTGGACAAAGTTGCAACGCCTAAAGCCAAGAAAAAAGTAAGTGAAGCAGTTATGCAGAAACAGAAAAATATAAGCGGTTTTTCATCGTTGAAACAAACAAATATTAGCATCACATGAACAAGTTTAATAAACATCTTACAATACACTTGGGAGAAGGAAATTGGAAACTCCATCAAGGATATATATTAAAATTTTAATTTCCTACAAAATTTACAATCATTTTCATGAAATCAACACCAGTTTCCAAGGTGGCTTTTTATAGAGATTTTTTGTTTGTATTTTTTTTTTTATTTTTGTGTTTTTTGTATTTTCATAATGCTGAAAGTCCTTAGAGAAGCATCCACATTTACTGCGCATGCGTATTCAAATAACTGAATGACGCAGATATACACCAAATCTCATAAATTGTACAACTGAAGTGAAGTTTAAGATGTACCACAGCCACCGGAAAAGGACAGGTTTTAACGAAACAATACTGTCCTTTGTATTGAGAGAGAGAGAGAGTGTGTGCGTGTGTGTGTGTGTTAGTATGTATGTGTGTCCCAGTCCAAATACTGAATTACATTTTTGTAAAATGTAAAGTATTTAATCAGAAGAGTGATAGCTTTTATTTTGTATTTCTTTTTTTCTCTGTTCAGCCAAAGAAGGAAGTAAGCTAGAGACATCAGCCATTAACCTTCCAGACACCCTTTGCATTTTTCTGCAGATCGACCAAATCTCATAAAACGTTTTTCCTCTGTGTTCACGTCATCATCTTCACCGCCGCGTCCAAATCTCATGAATCTCTTGTCAGCTTCTTGGTCCTCAGGGTTTCGACCAAAGCGCATGAACCTCTTTTCTTCGCCGTTCTTTCCAAATCTCATGAATTTCTTTTCAGGGTCACGTCCAAATCTCATAAATCGTTTTTCGGCTTCCTCCTCATCCTCTTCGTCGCCACGTCCGAATCTCATAAAACGTTTATCTTCTTCCAGTTCATCTTCAGCATCGCCGGGGTTTCGACCGAATCTCATGAACCTCTTGTCATCTGACTTGCCAAAACGCATGAACCTTTTTTCGGGATCGCGTCCAAATCTCATGAATCGCTTTTCGTTCAGTTTGTTGCCAGCATCGCTCGGGTTACGACCAAAACGCATAAATCTCTTCCCGAAGCGCATGAATCTCTTCACATCAGAATCTTCGACGTCATCGACGTACCTTTTTGTGATTTTTGCGCTATCGTTTTTCTGTTCAGCACTATCTGTGTTGCTTTGGGGAGCGGCGTCTGTGGATCGCTTTCGTCGAACACTGGTGTCGTCAGCCTTTTGCAAGCTTTCAACTCTCTGCAGGGCTTGTTTGAGCAAGTCATCCAACTGAGGAGCTGCTCGTCCAAATCGAAGGAATCTTTTATCTTCGAAAGGAAGGTCTGGTACATTTTTCCCAAAACGCAAGAAAGCATCTCCTGACAGGGCTCTTCCAAAGCGTATGAAACGTTTGCTTCTCATTCCATCATCTGCACCTAAAAACCGACAAAAAATGGGAGAAAGGTCATCATTTAATATTTAAAAACGCTAAACACGATTTATTGGTTTGTTAAAATAATGCCATAATATTAAAGTAAATTCATAAAATTTAATATCAGCATTAACCCTTTGAGCCCTGGCCACCGCTTTACCAGTGGTAGAGAAAAATGACGTAATGCCCAGCCACCACTTGAATAGTGGTAGAGAAAAACGACGTAATACACAACCACCGATTGAACAGTGGTAGAGAAAAATGACCTAATGCCCAGATACCAGTTGAACGTTGGGTAAACAATTGTAACTATTTTTATTGCTACCGTGAAACATTACATACCATTTATTGGCGAATTTTTACTCAGATCAGGCAGAAAGATTAAAATTGATTAGGCTCAAAGGGTTAAGCAATCGAAATACGTTCATGTACAATCAAAGAAGAAAACTGAAAGCAAATTATATATGACATTAAAATTATGAAATGAACTAAAATTTTGAATCCACTGGTTTTAAGAAATAGTGTTTAAACGTAAATGGGTGACGTAATAATGAAAATAAATAGTAAATATTTTTATTGAAGAATTTTATTTCTCAAAATTATGATGATAAGCTATTGACCTTTCATTGGAGATCATTGGATACGGACATCGTTCATTGATGCCTCGAGTCTAAATAAATAACTGGAACTCTACGATTCATGAGGTTATTATTATTTATTAGGATTCATATATTTTACTCATTTCCTGTAAATTTTTCCTGCAAATAACGTAAAAAGAGTAAATCAAAGACAGGCCTATATCAGCATGCATACTTCTCGAAGAGAAAAGAGGCGAAAAAATGCACAATGCCAACTTGCAGGGAATTCTTCAAAGAGTATCGTAATTTTAACAAAAAAAATAGGGAGAGAACATTTGTTTTATTTCCCATTTTACCATTATTTTTATAATCTAAAGGTCTCATAATTAAAAAGGAAATAAACATAAAAGTCCTGTTTTAAAAAATAAGGGTTAGAAAAGTTAGTTCATATGTCTACTAAATAGCGAAATATTAATGCGTTGCTTATGTCAACAAAAATGTCTTGGGTAGGGAACAGAGATGACCACAACAAAAATACATATATACATACATACAATGGCGGATCTGAGGAACGTTGTTCTTATCCCAAAAATGCTACATATGCCATGGTTATTGATGGAAACTCTGTGGTGTGATGAGACGACCACACTCTACACACTTACCTTCCAAGCACTGCTATAAACAATGGAAGTAAGCGAAAACGTTATAGCTTAAGGTGCATGCGCGATAGTGTTCAAGGTATATCTGTGCCAAGCGGCTTCACTCTGTGTAATTTAGCTCCATTATCATAACAACGGTCCCGTATATTTATGTATATTAGTTTTTTTATATATTTCTAGTGACAGTGAACCAATAAATAAACCTAAAAGATATAGAGATATAAATCATAGAAATATATAGGTGGTTAACACAAAATCCCATATATCTGAATAAATTATTCTTTTACATGTTAATAAAAGCTCCTTCTTGACATTCTATAATCTTCATCAATCTTTCAATCATTGATTTTGTTAATTATTCTAATCATTCTAGTTTAACATTATTAGCAGCTTTTTTAGTGTTTCTCAGAGATATTTGAATATTTATTTCAGCACTCCGTCGTAAATTAAATCTTGTAAATGTTACCACTTTTAGATCTTGTATATGATATCTTTTATTTCTGTCTAAAAACGGTAAAAAATGAGAACGAATGATGTGTTCGTTAAAATATTGAATTTATTTATTGATATTGATCATGAAAAGTGCATTCAATTAAGTGGAAAATGAAAATAAAGAATAATCTATGAGAATATAGTTGTCATGAAAGCAAACAGCAAACTGTGCGATTGAAAATAACGAGTTAGGAGTATATGGTTGTTAAAAATAATGGCAGCTGAAGGAAATCACGAAGAATAGAAACGGGAAGTCTTATATCGATTTTTATTAACTGGCGTCATTTCAGAATTTGCTTAACTATTTCAGAAAAGTTTAACCTATAGTGTGCCTCTTTTATCCGTAAATAAAAATCACTACTTGCCTGACGTATCTAAGAGCAGAAATTTCTGTTCAATAAACTACTATTTTGATTAATCCTACAAGTTCTTAAAAATAATTGAACCATATTCTTCCCAACATTATTCGTCTGACAGTTTTACTTATAATGGACCAGACAAAATAAAATATCTTTAACACTAAATGGAACGAGTTGTAATTGCGACTCGAGAAACCATGTGAATGTACTTGGCCACTACACAATCCTTTGGGGATGATGTGAATATATATATATATATATATATATATATATATATATATATATATATATATATATATATATATATATATATATATATATATATATATATAGGGTGTTCCAATAACTTGGATCAATTTTAAATGTAAATTAAGTTTAAGCGTCTAATGATTTTTTTCTTTTTCTTTCAGATTTAACAACTTACGTCTTTGTCAATTTAACCATGAAAAGATTAACAATCAAACAACGTGTTAAAGTTATCGAAGCCTTTGATATCTTCTCAGCTTAGTCAAAGTGTTGCCCTTTGCGAATCATTGAAGAGTAGACATGCTACTGAAACTTTCCGAGGTAGAATCATCCCAAATTTGGAAGATGAGTTCATTATAATCAAATTCAATTAAAATTACATGTTGCTCATACCACATATCGCCAGAGTCAGCTAGGAAAAGATTAGGATACTAAATATGGTTGTATTATCTGTTTCGCATTAATTTTCAGATCATAGCAACATTTTTACAGGGAAAACAATTTATTTATTTTGAAGAGGTTAAAAACCGATATTGAATTTTTTTGCATCTGACTCTGAGGAATTTTACTTCCAGGGAATCAATAATTTGGCAAATAGATGAGATTATGTTATCGATAATGAGGCGAAATATAAGTATATCAATTAAGAACAAAGAAACATTTGTTTCTTTTCCATCCACAATTGTGACATGACTATTTTTCCAATTTAAGGTGTTACACAAATTTCGAGTAATTTGAACAGCGCAGGGAAATTGATGTATACCGAATTTTACCACTGAGCAGTTTATAGAAATCAAACAAGCTATGATGACACGCTCATATATTAAAAGAGCTTTTTAATTCTGTTCATCAATTTTCATATCTGAATGAAACGGAATATATTAAAGGCTAGAAAATATGCAACAATTTTTTATTTAAATTTTTCTTATTAATGAAAAGAATAAAGCAACAGAAGCACACAGACATATCAAGGACGAATTTGGTGATACTGATATGAATCATAACAAGAATGTTTGTTTTACATACGATTCATTAACTGATGAACGTCTGTCAACTAGTATGGTAACTCTGAGAAATCATCGAAAACTATCGCAAACTTCACTTAATTATGATATAAGCGACTTACTATCAATGATTTCTGTTGAATCGTACATTAGACTATTTAAAAGTTTTTGATTGATGTTTTGAACATGAGACCCTTTCGTGAAAAATATTCTGCCGAAACTTCTGAGTGATGATCAGATATAATACCACGTTACTATCTGCAGGGAGCTGAGGGATCAATACAGAAAATAAAACCAACGTTATCATCAAGATCATAACTGGTAATCAATCATGAATATATAGTTATGACCTTCAGATAAAGCAGCAATCGGTATAAATCATTAAAATCAGCATGACCAAAAAAAAGAAAGAAAGAAAGAAATCTCATCAGTAACGTCAAGTCAATGTTGATTGGTTAATTTGAAATCCAAGATATTGTCCCATTAATTCTTTCAATTTGATTGATCAAACTACAAACGGCAATTTTAATGTGATGTTTTGAAAATGCTAAGAGTGCATTTCTAGCAGATTTAGGGAAAGTGACTAGTTTCTCTATTATAATAACGAATCCACCAACGTATCATTTGATGTTCGACAGGTTTTGACTTTCAAAATTCTCACAACCATTCCCCATTCCTCCTACTCACCTCATCTTACGCGACTCTTCGTGATATTTTTCTGCTATAAAAGAATTTTTGACAGTAAAAGCATCATTTTGGCAAGAATAAGAAGATTCGGGTAGAAAGACAAGAAATTTTCGACATATGAGAATTTCTAATATTGCAAGGAATTAGAACACGGCTACTGATATTATTATATAAAAGTCCAAGAGGAATACTTCAAATGATAAGGTAGAAGCTCAGTGTTATGTTAATTTTTTTTTTCACAGTCAAATTCCCCTTAGAGAATACCACGGATACATATACATTCTTAAGGAATTCTGAAAAAATAAAAGTTATTTTAAAGAGCGGGGAAGATTTTTATTTATAATTCATGATAAAAACACAAACACTAAATTTTATTGAGAAATATACATTCAGTGGCTTTTTTCTATATTATTTAAAATATATTTTTAAGTATGATGTATTTGCGTGAGCCTCGGATAATACCTTCAATTATATCGTTCAAAGCAGGCGGAATTAATAAGAAAAATATAACATATTTAACTAAGGCAACAAATAAAAACTACTTCATAAATTTACTTACATTACAAGTGATATAAACTGGAATAATCTTAGGTTTTTAGACCCTTTAGAATTTGCTACCCGAATATCTACCTGATGAAGAAAAATACATTGACAATATTTTTAAATTCCTCCTCTATCCTAGCTAATATATTGCTAAAAAGAAAAGCGACATTTTGTGAACATACGGCCGCAGCCCTCGGGCAGTTTCCTCTACGATATGTTCCGACGCGTTTACGTTGTTGTGAATACTTTCAAGAACGGAACGAAAAGCGAAATATCGCCCCCCACCCCCAAAAAAGAAAAGAAAAACCAGGAATCGTTTTTTCAACACATAGGGTACACTTTATTCATCGATTCACTTTGGCACAATCCCGGGGAGTAAGGTTAGGGCAGTTATACTCATGACCTCTTCGCTGCTACTTTCTTTTCTCGGGCAAAAGAACTTTTCCTTTCTGCGAACAAGAACGCGGACTGCTACTCTTCCAATCTTTGATTACAACTGTCATTTTCTCTCTACATCTCAACATACAGATAGTCACTCGGCTCTGACGGCCAACTATCTCTTACCACTCCTCTATCTATCAGTACAACACGACGGACGGCTTGTCACTCCTCCATATTACCTGATGTGACCTGATTATATAGGCCCACGATTAAAATTCCCTACCTTCCGACGAACGGCATTTGTTCCGAAAGTTTTTATTTTATTTTCTCGTACTTGTTGACAGTGGGCGGTTGCTTTGAAGGCCTCTTTTGTGGCTTTTTATGCTGGTGGTCTTAGAACTTCAGTCGTTTTAGGCCAGTCGACGATTACAGCCCAATGTATGCCACGTTGTCTCACCAATGATTACCCACTTGTCATATTTGCAGATTCAGTGAATAGCTTCATTCCTTTCTCTGACGATATTGAGCACATTCTTTTCCCAAATACGAGTACACCCTAAATTTATATTAATCATGTTTCTCTTTTTCCTTATCCTTTCTCTCTCAATCTTTTGTGTTTTAGTGACTTTACTGCCTTGCATGGGGTGAAATGATTAAAAAAGAAACTGTATTTTTATAGGACCGGAATTCCTGACGAGATAACTCGTCAAAATATTCAGATTTGCTTCGGGGCGACTTTATTTACGGCGTAAGTATAACTGTCAGTTGCTCTAAAGTAGATATTTTTCTGTCTGATATTAACGTTGCTTTATCGAATAACACCATGTTTGCTTTCAGTAAAAGGACCAATTATTAATTGGAAAGTATAGTATTTATTTTGCTAGTTAACATAAAATCAAGATATCTTCTGTCCAATACGTTGTCAATAATGTTATTAGGAAATCAGAGTTCTAAACGTAGATCATTTGAAAACATGACATCTTTATTTATAAATGTAGGTGTCTTTCTTTTGTACTTTTTCAAAGCTTGCCTTCATTTTTATTTGGGCTGAAAAGAGCGCGATTGGGTCAAAATAATCTAGAGAATAATATCTAGATGTTACTACCACTAGTTCAAACAATTTCTTACGCCGAGACAATCACGGAAAACTCGCCATTGTACTTGAAGTCACCAATTAGCTCAATTTGTTAAACCAAAAACTACAGCCGATATACAATTAAACTTCAATGATAATCTCCTTATAAACTTATTCAACAAGTTTTATTTTTATTAATCCCCTAAGAATCAAACTGTCATGTTTTCTTTTAATTTTTTCATAAATTCTCTTTCAATTGGGACAATTCTCCATGACGGATTTCCAGACAAAAAGATTAAGGGAAAGAAAGTGAGATATGTAAATAAACCAGATAAAAAGGAGATTGGAATATATGATTAGCTAAGTGAAGACAAAATAACGAAAATCATATGAGATATCAGGAACTGTAACAATCAATACTGCAGCGGACATTTTTTATTAATAGATTCCCTAAATTGTAAACCGTTTTTTGTTTATATTATATCATTAATGTTTTTCTTTATATGCTTAAGCTTGTAGATTTGAGTCCAAGTATTTTTAAAGAGATTAACCGAACTTTTTTCATAAAATATCCAAATACATCACTTAAAACTGGAAATCGTCTTTGACAACGACTTAGTGTGCATAATGATTTATCGATTTATAAAATCACTTCAAATGATCGATTGTTTATCATTACACGTAAACGCTAAACGTATACTTAATACATTATCTGTGAGCCAAATATTTGATCCATCAGTAAAGTAGGATAAAGCGAAGCAAAAAAGAGTAATAAGATGGCATCTTGACTAGTGAATCATTCATACATACATATATATATATTTATATATATATATATATATATATATATATATATATATATATATATATATATAACATATTGCATATCACATATCACACACTCACATACATATATATATATATACATACATACATACGAGGGCACCTCGAGGTGGTGTAATAGTTAGAAAGCTTATCTCGCTAGAACAATTAAGACTTAGTGAGTTCGATCCTTACTGGGCGCCCCTTACTTTCGGCCTTGTGCCACCTCCAAGCTACGCTTGGAAAATCACTATATACATACATACGAGGTTTGTTGGAAAATTAAGGGGACTGGTGTCCCAAACAATTTATTTCATTTCCAAACAACAAACTATACGGTTTCCCCATCAAAGTAATTCCCCGCCCCTCGAGTCTAATGCACCTTTCCATGCTTTCTTGACACGCTTCAGTGCACTTCTGGAAGGATTCTTCTTGGATTCCCCTAAACTCCGTCGTTACGGCCCTCGATGTCCCTCTACGCCTTCTAAACGGGTCTCCCTGGTGATCCTCTTGAGACTGGGGAAAAGAAAAATGTCACACGGATCAAGATCAGGTGAATAGGGAAATTGTCCCAGTACAGCGATGTACTTCTCGGCCGAATACTCAGCGCGTTCTCAGCAGGTTCACTGTCGTCGTGAAGCAGACAAGATTTGTCCTACTGCAATACTATGCGAAAAAATGCAATGGTTGCAAAAAGATAAGATTACTGTTAAATACTGCCAAGATATCATGTTAGATAACACAATTCGTTTATCCTACTTTCGCCTATACACACAGCACACCGAGTCCCGTTACTTTTCAAACAGACCTCGTACGTAAGTGGATATGTAGGAAATGTCACGAATTTCTATTGTAAAGTTAATGATGGCGCCTTTAAGATTGGAAAGTGATATCTACAGGAATGTCGTCATATTTAGGAAATGGTTTTGGTTCTTTGTTCTCATGAAGTTCATGGTAGATTGAGGGACTTGCCATCCAAAGTTTTGGGGTAAATTTCAAGGGAAATCTTCTGTTGAGGAATGTACTAAAACCTTCTTTCCAAATGTTGGGAAAGCTTGCAATTGCGTCTTTAGAAAGAAAAGGCCTAAAAGAAAAAATAATGTGTATGAGACTATCATCTCAACTTTAATATACAGATACAAGACATGGATCCTATACATGGGTCTTGTGCGATTCCATCAGAGAAGTTCCGATCAATTAACTGGAACTCACCAACCACCCATCCCATGAAAAAGCCCAAAGAAACAGCATCAAAACCACTATTATCATATATGGCCTTCGATGAAGATGCCATTAACTGCAACAGAAGCTCACACGGAAACCTTTACAATGAACTCAGCATTGACCAAAGACCCCCACGGTTGCTGTAGGGATCAAATGAAAGAAGCTGGGAATAGGCACAATATCAACCTACAAAACTGAAAGGAACTTGCAAGAAATCGTCAACCTTGCTATCAACTACTTTGATTGCTCAAAGATCTTTCGGGCAAGAACGGCATAGAAATATAGCAGGACTAGCGGCAAAGACGAAAGGCTCACGAAATTCAGCTGGGATTGTCCCCCAACGATCAGATATATCATGCGAATGAACATTCCGTGCAAGGATCGATTTTGCCAGCCACCAAAGGCATGGAAATGTGAAAGGAGAAAAGATGTGTGTAGCACGGAAATAAAATACGCAGAAACGAAGAAGAGCCCCGCCCCTACACACACACACGCACACACACACACACACACACACACACACACACACACACACACATATATATAATGCATGTGTGTGTTAGATAAATATTAAAGTTCTTAAAGATCCATGTGTTTATAACTACAAAAATATATTGATTGATAGGAGACAGAAGAGTTTGTAGACCTAAATTCTTATTCAAAATTCTGCTTAAAAACAGATAAGATAGAAAGCAAAGAATATCATAAATAGATGCACTTAAACGCAGCAAAATAAAGCAGAAAACAGTAATAAGTGTAAAAGAATTGAATCAAAGGTACAGAAATACCGACGACATTCTGCGCAAATTCTGTCTGGAATAAGATGCGAAGCCCTACTGATTTCGTGTTACACTTCCATTCATTTTCAGAATTAACAATTAAACCGTGTCGGTATTTTGTTTAATAATAATATCCTGTCATGGGTTGCGGCTCTCGTCGTCTTCAAGGTGACCCCTTCTATCATTCCCGACGTTACGACTTAAACTAAGTACTAAGGCTCATCTTTCGACGAGCAGCGTTTGCGACACACAACAACGGCCGTATATAGAAAATAGCAAGAACTGAAGTACAGACAAACCTCTCATTTAAGGCCCCCACCCCATCAACGGACTTCGAATGCAACGGACAAAATCTGCAGGCAAAATAAAATTTTAAAAAATCTACAAGGCTTAGCGTATAAGTTCTCAAAGTTACCGCTTTGGCTGCGGTGGCGGGCCTTTCAAATGTAAACAAAGACGGGTGTACAGTATATAAAGTACGATACATTAGCGTGTACATGAGAAAGTATCTGTGAGAAATCTATTACTGTTGTTATTTTGATTAATATATCTATAATAAGTATATATTTATTTATGCCATATATACATATTTATAGTATTTACATTATGATCAGAACTACTGGTAGTGGTTTTCTAACTAAAAAATAATCGCTTCCCCTCTACAGACGGACCACTCCTTCCTCCTATTAGTCCGTTGATGATAGGTTTGTCCGTATTTATTATATACTTGGCTTCCTGTTCAGCGATCTGTCTATGTCAGTGCTGGGGAGCGTAGATTTAACTTTAGGGATGCCTTTGATGCAAGTCGACCTTAAGCCTTCGTCAGAACACTTTCTCGGTCAACTCCCTCTTGATCTACTCCCTCTTGATCGATTCTCTGTTCTCAATGTTACGTTTTTATATTAAAAAAACAAAAAAAACAAGGAGGGGATCGATGAAGTTACTCGAAGCTTTGATCTACCAATCAGAATTGAACAAATTGATCAAGTACAGCCAATCATAATTGAAAAGATTGACAAATAACAGCCAATCCAAATTGAACAACCCAATACTTGCTAACTTAGTAAGAATTAATTTGGGTTAAATCGTACTGAAAAATATTTGTACGTTTTATGTATGAATTGATCTTTGACTTCGATTCAAAATAATGAACGGCTTAAAGAAACTTAAATATTGGCAAATTATTGTGTTACATTTGCTTGCACTGAGATAATCCAATTTAACATTTATTCTTCTACAAACAGAATATCACAATAATGTTTTATGTTCTCTTCTATCGGTGAGTTCCACGTTTCTTTACTTTTGTAGTGTTAACAAAACAAGAAACAGCTTTGCCGTATAATGTCGCTTCCTGTCTACCGATAAAAATGAAAAAGACAATGGAAAAGACATGTTTTAGCGCCGCCTAATAATTGCTTCATTACGAAATCACTGATAATTATTTGTAACACCAAAATCTCTTGAGAAAGATAGGAATACATTTAGTTATGGATATCCAAAAATGAACTTAACATAAAAACAAAGAAAGCGAAAATAGATTTTGAAAACTACGACAAAATGCAACAATATCGATTTATATATATATGAGATCTATTTATCAATTCGCCGAACTGATTCAGGAGGAGCGAGCAAGAACGTGCACCAAAGACTTTAAAAATGACACAAAAATGAATTCGTAAAATATATTTACTTTAAGCTCACGTGAAGATGCTCTGTCTATAATAATAGTTCTAATAAATCAAGCTATAATATATAATATATAAAATATATATCAACTTGGAAAATTGCGAGAAAAATCTCCATAAAATTACGTTCTTAGTTTCATATTTAAATTTGCATGAAATAAAATATTTAGTTTTATTTTATCCTTTTTTCAATAAATTGTTTGCTTACAAATCAAGAACACTGACTGTTAAACGTTAGTTTCCGATTAAATTTTAAATTCATGCACACTGTAATGCAATTCTAAAGTGTATTTTAAGGCTTATTAATTTTACAACCTGTTGCAATTAAATTAGACCCCAGAAAGCGAATAAAATATAAGATATTAAATACTATCTATTTTAATTATTTCCCTTTTTCTTAAACTAATGGAATTTATTATTCCAACAGTAACTTTAAAACTCAAACTTATTTTAGAATCATGAAGAAATCATTCCATATAATTTTCAAGAAACATTGAAGATAACTTTGAATTTTAAGCTGTAAATTAGGTTGCAAATTGTAACCTATGAGGTAAACTGCAGAATGGGAAAATAAATTCAACTAGAAACAGTTTTTATGTTGAATACGGACCTCCTTATACAAACTATTAATCAAATGATCTCCAATCTGCTTCATGTTGCTGATATTTCAAAAAAGAATAATTCATGAGAGACTCGCATAATTCGAAAAGATTCATATAACTAAATAAATTAAGAGCCATAATCGATGGATATTTTCATCATAAAACTTTCCCTATTTTAGTTTTGAGCTTTGGTCGCTTCCTTTAAGTCCACTGCATGATTTCACATTCAGAAATCACTGCAACTTTTGTTACATTATCAATCAGAAGATATTAAATTGA
>OZ038505.1:44584459-44641959 GCA_964036315.1 Acanthosepion esculentum
AATCGATGAGATCTCGACGCTTGTCTAGTACTGTGCTTAAATTCAAAGAGTCTAGGTACCATAGCGATGTTGCTCGGTTTTGCTAGGGAAACGAGTAGGGAAAACCACGATTTGGGTAAAGTAATGGTCAATGAAAAAATTTAATGTCTGAATACCGGCAACATCACTAGGTTCACTCGTTTTAAAAATATTACTATTAAATAAATTTGACTGGAAACAATCAGAGAAGAAATCATTGTCCAGACAGTTTCCTTTAATTGGATTGAGATACAATCGCATCATTGCAATAAAAGCCGCAGCTGTTACTTCAATCACTAACAACTGTTTAGAAATAGGGGTTGAAACATCCGAGATTTCATAGCAGATGTCAGATGTGTACGGCTGCCCAAGGAACAATGGTTAATAATCTTAATCACTGAATAATAGAATTAGGTGCCGAGTAAACAAACGTATTGATTTTTAAATTCACATCCATACTGAGAGAAAAGAATTATGAATATCAGTGGCAAACACGCAGATTTTTTTAAAAATCATTTCACCCCAAGCCAAAAGGATAATGCTACTAGGACGCAAGGGGTTACTGGGAGTGAAAGAGAATAAAAAGACATTAGGAAGTAGAATTGAGGAGAACGGACAGGATAAAATGAAACAGATTTCAATAAAACAGAAGATGGCGATTGGCCTTACATTTAAATTTCAAAATTTTCAGGGTAGAAGGAAGCAAGAAATCAAAACAAACGGTCGCATCTAGCTATTACAACAGTAAAACGGTGAGACCTAGTTGCCAATCTAGTAGCGTTCTTAAATTCATGCAAAACCAAGGAGGAAAGTTCATCAGAACAACTGCAATAAAAATATTTGTAGAAAAGACAAAGAGAAGTCATGTCACAATGGTGAAAAAGTGACTGAAGACGAGATGCCAGGTCAGGGTCGATTACATTGCAGATGAATCTCAAGATATACATTAGGAGCATCAAACCAGATATGGCAGTAATATTCGACATTGCACAAACGGTAGATTTATAAATGTGCAAGATGGATTCTGATGAGAAGAATTGTCTAATATGACACAATGAACCAACTTTCCTAGCAGTAGATCTAGCAACTAATTCAATATATTCACTCCACTTCATGTCAGTGAGGAACGTGAGCCAAGAAGGCGTAATGAATTGTTCTCCTGGAGATTAGCTTCAGCCGTGCAAATAGCAGGCAGAAAAAGGTTATCTATGTACATAAATCCATGTGCTTGCACGCACATACACGCTATGAACGTAAGGACAAAACGATTCATATGTTGTCATTCACACTATTTCTCGATCAGCTCATATAAACTGTATGATTTAAATAACTTCAAATTCTATCACTCCCCGAACAATAGATGAAATTGTTATATTCCACTCTTAAGAAATGGTATATATCTAAATTGTGCATATTATTGGACAATAACGTGTTAATCTTTAGTGTGTAAATTTCACTCGAGTAATTTGTAACATCCTAATTATCATCTCTCAGTTGCGTCTCTGACTTTGGACAAAGTGCGCTCAGGGACGACTCCGTCAAAGGACAGAGTCACAACTGAAGAAAATTATACTGAGAGGTGCTGAGCCCAGGAGAACAGCTACCCGAGCCCGTGCCCTATCATTTCACCAGAGAGAGGGATCGGTGCTCGCAACGAGGCTAGCGCAGCTGACGGTTGCGGGGGGGTCGGGGAATTTTTGTTCCTAGCTCGGGTGTATGAGCTCGGGCTGCGCACATTAAACCGAACTTGTGTCACAACCTGACTTCGTGGGGTGGGGGTTGAGTAAATACAAATAACTTGTTAACATTAAACTACATTTTCTCCCCAAGTGTCTTTACTTCACTTCTCTTACCAAAAAACACTTTAAATATGACTAAAAAGTGAAGAAATGAATTAAAAATTAAAATCATTAAAATGGAAAGTGTTGGTTTACAAGCGTCTTCTGAACGACTTCATTCGTTGCACTTGGACAATGCTAGTGGCATGAATTACATTTAATGTCCATCAAGAACCTTTGATCTAAGAAGAGTTGATCTGTGGTGACCCGACTATGTACTACATTCACTCATCAGAGATAGCACAGCAAGTTTTGTACTCGGTCATCTCCGAACGGCTGAAGATTTAATAACAATGAGACAAGACACAGAAGACTTCTTAAAAGGTGCCAAATTCAGAATCGAGCCTCAATGGCTGTCAGTGGCTGTGCCAACATAAACAGGTAAGTGAACTTAGTTGAAGTTAGGATATATACACTCAAGTTGAGCGGGTAATATGGAATTAGATAAACGCCCGACCTAGAAGGGAAGAAAGAGAATCCTTCACATCCTGGCAAGAAGATCGATCACCCAAAGAAAAATCCGAAACTATATACCCTCGACACGATCGATGTTAATTTGGCGGAGTCCAGAATTAAATAAACAATATTTTCACGCGTGAAAATTTTAGTTTCGTGTTTATATGTAACGAACATGACATTACACTGCAGTCATTAATATAGTCTCTTTTCTTATAGTATTCTAACTTTATTTAAAAATACATAGTATGATGTAATGATAGATCGGAATGAAAGTCACTTCATCTCATTTTGTTATCCGAGTGCTGAACGGAAATGAAAATGTCTATTTAAAATATACCAACGTGGCCCTTTTCTCAAGCAATTAATCTCGGATGTGGAGAATCTGTTCATCCAAAAATTACGTATGTTTAAGGATACATTGCACTGCTACTAAGATTAGTAGTTGTAGTACAAGTGTCTCTATTTTTCGTATGAATAAACTGCAAAAAAATCGGCCAACTTCTATGGCCAGGTCATCTCTGTTTTGAAGTTAAGCCGTTCAATTGCTCATAAAAGAGCTCAATTTGTATTTAATGATTACATTAGGGGCGCAATGAACGTCGTCTGTGATTGTTTTCTGTTGCGTAAAGAGCCACATATAAAGATTTGGTGTGGTCCTTAAAGCGATTGGGCTTTCACGCATCCAGTAAAATCCAGTTGGCTCAAATCCAAAACACTTCTTGCAGTATTCTTGTTGAGTACAAAAAAATCTATGTTCAATAAAACTTTCATTTAGAAAACTGGTTGACTTATCTCCATCCACATCATTGGATTGACTTCCTAGCCTAAAAAGGAAAACACTTAACTAGTAAAAGAAATTCTACACAGAGAACCAAGAGATCGGGCAAATACATTGTTTATAGCAATATATTCACTTGCCTTATCTGTAACCTAAATCAGTTACGTTTCATTTGAAACCGAGCCGGAAATAAAGACTATATTCGTTACGTTCACTTTCGCGCAAATACGCTTCTTTTCTTAGTTGAAGCTTAAATAACACAGCAAACTCGGTTCTGTGGCCTTGACAGGCATCCAGTCTAGAGTCCAAAACTCATTCAAAAATGAGAAACAGTTCCATTCAACATTTGTAAGATATGATTCTTTATAATTGTGAATAAATGTTTGTTAATGAAAACCCAATGAACAAAATTGTACTTACATGTGCATGAACCTATTCTCTTGAAACCAGTTTATTTACGAACTTGAAAAATGCTTTATAGACATATCCATTCGCAGATTTCTTCTTTTCTTCTTCTTCTTCTTCTTCTTCTTCTTCTTCTTCTTCTTCTTCTTCTTCTTCTTCTTCGAATTATTCTTGCTGCTCTCATTGAGTTTACCTACAAGTAGCAACTGGCAGCAGGTTTCCTCAATATTCCCGCACCCTCCTCAGTATTCAAGCTGATTTTAGTAGAGCCTTTGTCTGCATGGTATCGACTTCCATGTTAATTTCCAATTCTGCAAGACTTTTCACTAGTTTTCCTCAATCGTTCCTATCGACCCCCACCTATGTCAATTATCATACAATTTCTTCAAGTCTCAAGCGATTCCCAGGTAATTTTCTAGCTTTTTGCTTTCGTTCTGTAAAGGCGAAATCCAATCTGACATATTTTTCTCCTTCTTCCCGATAATTTGTTCCGTTCGTTTGACTTAATATTAATGATAAGTTTGTATCTCAGAGTTCTAAACAATTTTCTTCTCTAAAACAGATTCTAGTTTTTGTATTTACCATTAGTTTGTGCGGTAAAAACGCAATCGTTTTTACAGTTCCCAGGAGATTCCTCTTCTGAACCGATCATTGCCATGTCTTGATCCGAGCCAATGTACTGAATCCGCTTATTATATAATTGTCTTATCTCTATCTTCACATGTTCAGCATTTGTTGTCCGATTGTTTTGAATTTATTTGCTTCTTATTGCCTTGAACAACGATTCGGTTTTTCTCTATAGTTTTTTCCTCGCAATTATGACTATGTGGGTCATCTGCAATTTATCTACCGAAATAATGGTACGAATATTTCTCTTCCTTTTGGAATACTTGTTTTTGGGTTTCCCGGATCGTTTCTCGCCCTCTTCTTAGTTCTCATGCAAAATAAGTCCCTTTTAATTTCTTTTCGTGCCTTGTATAATCCCAAGTCTCTTGAAAGAGAAGTCAATATACTCCTCGATGAAGATTAAATTTTCTCAAATGGTGTTTCAGCGACGTCTATCGGTTGAAGATTTTATGCATTGTTATCGCCTTTCTTGTTGTAGACCATCTGAGTGAATTCTTCTTTTGCCCAGCTTAAGAATGTTTCGGAATATTTCAATAAAAACGGCTAATGTATTTATTCTTTAATCAATTTTATACTGCGGAGTTTGCTTTAAAATATATGATCTGAATGTATTTATATACCTATGTATCTTTATATTGCTAATATTGCTCGATATTGTAACATATTATTGGTGGTGCATAGGCTGGCCATAACCGAAAGGGCCAACCAACTCAGACGCTATTAATACAAGTAGTAATGGTCTGAAACTGTTTTAGATAAATTGCTGCATGCTGCTACTAATTCAAATGTGACTCTTGCATGTAGGTCTTGTGAAAAACGAAGCAAAATAGCGAAGATTACAGCATCATTAAAAAGAGCCTTGATTAGTGTCGTAGATGGTCATACTCGAGCAAAAGGTGGGGGTCAGTCATAAAATGTATCGTACGAAAATGGGAGATGACAGACTACCTAAGTAAATGTCCAAAGCAAAAATTCGTATAAGTTTTAATGATGTTGGTAAAAATAATCATAAAACCCTGGATGTTGATGTTGAGGTTTGGGCAAAGAGTGACAGAAAATCAATCCGTGTGGTGGATAATGGTAAACGATGATTGAAAGTCGTCTGAGAAAAGAGAATTGATCATAGGATGTTGAAAAAGGCTCTTAGAAAGCAGGAAATGATCTAAAGCTCAGATAATCTTCAGCCTAAGTATACAGATATATCCAGATCTGCATTTGTTTATCATCTAAGATCTTATGGGAGTAAGCAGACTACGTTGACGGCCATCCACAAAGACCTACAGAAATTTCGTGTCAGTTTTGTGACTAAGTATGTGGATCAGCAGCAGGTCTGAAGAGCCACAAGGTCAGAATATCATTCATCTGCCATGAATCCCGAAAAGCCTGCAAACGTAATGCAGGCCTTTTAAGTCACATGCTTAAGACGGCTCTTTCGAATGTTGAAGCGATGGCCTTCCTCTAAGAAGTGACAATAAGTATCTTTTTGTTCTGTAACCAGTTAATCGAACCAGCCAGCCAGCCTTAAAGTCACATTCATGCAACATTCAATATGATATAAATAAATGAAATGTCACTTATCATTGCTTTACTTACATGGCAAATAAATGAGAATATGAGCACTTGCCTTCGTTTTTCATTTATTCAATATAACCAAAGAAAATCCTAGTATAACATGAAGGTGTCCGGAAAGTAATTATGAATTATGATTCAACCAGCCAAGGCAGAACTATGGTTGAATGACAAGGAAACCACACCCAGAATCAGTTTATCATATCTTCTATTTTAGTGTGGTGTTCATAATGCATTTCAGAAAGAGAGACAGAGAGAGTTCCTTTGAACCATCGTTAGAGAACTGAACACTACCTGAAGCAGTCATTTAACTAGGAATAATAAGCATTCATTTGGACATAGCATTGTCACAGGTGATGAAAAATGAGTTTTGCATGTCAACAGAAAACGGAAAAGACAGTGGTTATCACAAAATGAAAAACCAGCACCAACATCAAAGCAAAGACTCCATCCTCAGAAGTTTTTGTTTTGTGTCTTGGAGAATATAAAAGATGTCGTCCATTATGAGTTATTGGTACATGGAAGGAACTTGAAGAAACTTGTATTACCAGAACTTTGTTGGGTAAATGATGCATTATGACAGAAGCATCCTGGTTTATTAAACAGTAAAGCTGTTATTCTGCAGTATCACTGTTCCATGGCACACGCTACAAAACAAACCCAAATAAGATCGTTGGTATCGTGGGGACCTTCCGTATCTTCCGTACGCACCAGATTCTCATTCGTTCTAATCACTATAAAATGTCATAAGCACTAGAACATACAGAAACAAAGAAAAAGGGAAAAACAATCTTCAAGCGTTTCTCGGGGTATTAATTCTGGTCACTTTAAACGTGGAATCGAAAATGTGTCTTCTTGTTGAAAATGAGGACGATTACATTCTTGATGAATAATGTTCAAATAAATTTAACTTAAATTTATTTTAATATAATTTTTTTCTGATTAAACGTCATTTCTTTTCGAACATCGTTATAATTGGAATTTACTTTTCATCTTAACTCATATGAAATTGAAAGCAATAAAATCCTTTCAAATTATTTTTCTTGTTGGTCTGAAGCTAAGATAAAAGATTACATTTCTTTCGCCGATTTGCATGCAATAAAAGAATTATATTCTGCTTATGATGCAGTGAAAACATTTAAAGTAGTTGAATAGATACAACACAACGAAAATGTCATCCATTATAATGATTAATGCAAAAAGTCAGAAATATTCAATAAAATGATGATCTGTAATTGAGTAAGAAGATTAAATTAATACACAAATACTTTTTAAGCTAATCAATGTGATTCGGATGAAGCCAGTAATAATAATAGATGGAAAACATTTTCATTTTGTAGTTTGTGTTTTTTCTTCAGAAAACATTAATAATTTATAAGAAAAAATTGTTATTTTTTATTTTGATTATAATAAAGTTTGAAAGGGTGAACGTTGTTTAATATTGAGTTCGATAAAAGATACAATTTATTTCAATTTAATTTTACGTAGCTAAAAGTAGAAGGACGGAAACTATGATTTTGTAGCAAACACACACGCACACACACATACACACACCCATCTATCTATCTATCTATCTATCTATATATATATATATATATATATATATATATATATATATATATATATATATATATATATAATACCAAGTTGTAATTCGTAGGGATTATTCCAAAGAGGACTTTTAGTCCATATGAGAGCTCAATGTATAGACATGGGTATAGAATAGAGAGCAAATTATAAGAATAATTAGAAAAAAAACTTAAAAATTCATTCTAAGTAATAAATTTATTTCGACTGACTACATTATCTGAAATGGAATCAATCTATCCAGACAGACAGATATACAAAAATAAAAAATGAAAGAAAAAAATTTCAAGATGGAACAATAGCAAAAATAGAATGACCTAAAAATGTTTCCTTAGGGGCCTTATGAAGAGAGAACAAGTTAACATAGCCGTCTAAGGGAAGGCAAAGGAATAGGAGGACCAGATTTAACAGAGTTACACATTTATTCGACACATCATGTGTCAAGAAAAAAGAGGCAGTTAAAGTGGTGTCTGTATAAACGGATCATCATCATCATCGTCATATAATATAATCATCATCACATAATACTAATACTACTACTACTACTACTAATAATAAAATAATAATATTAATAAAATTATAAGAAAAAATATAATATAACATAAATATATACATATATATTTATAGATGACTATATGTAACAAAAATATAAAGTAAATAATAAATATAAAAAGTATGTCAAAGTGGAAAAAAGTTGTTCTTGATATATAAAAAAAAATATATCGTTTTCCCATATATATATATAAATATATATATATATATATATATATATATATATATATGTGTGTGTATGTATGTGTGTGTGTGTGTGTGTGTAGAAAACAATATATAAAACAAATCCTGACAAAAATTATTTTATAAATTATCCATATTATTCAATAAATATCAAGCAGACGATAATAGGTACAAGTTGATCATGAATTTGAAGAGAGATGACGGGTTTTATTTATTCATTTATTAATATGCATTTATTTCTTATACATATGGTATACATCTCTTTTCATTTTATTTTTTTATAACAGCCCTACCTTTGCTTACTTATCCTTATCGTATAAGTTAACTTCAACTACCCATTTATACTGTCATTTTTCCATTATTCCTTAAATTTGATTTAAATTACTACTTACAAAATATCTCATTTAGAGAATTATTGATTGTTTTAACAAGGAGTCAATTAACGTATGGCATATTAATATTTTATTATTTTCTTTTTACATTTTTTCTTTCATATTACCTTCGGTTATCTTTTGTACGGCAACCCAACTTTTCGATATATGTGGGTTTTTGGGGTTTTGTTTTTTTTACGTTCGTTCAATTCTTTTGTAGTCCGCAGTGTTCTTTCTATTTTATTTTTTAGTGTAATATTTGTCTACCAAACTTTATCATTTCAACATCGACTAACTCTCGACTGTTATTTATTTTCCATCATTTGTGGTGTTAATTTTTTGGGCGCAGTTCAAAAAGGATAAAAAAAACAATGGTTGGGTGATCTGTGAGTAAACGGGTCCCAACACCAGGCTTGCCTGGTGAGGCGCATCGCTAAACACATTCAGCAGAACATGTTAAAGTTGGGATCAACGCCCATCTAGTATATACACGTATGCGTGCGTGTGTATTAAATTGTTATATTGTATTTTGTAGAATTTATATATATATATATATACATGAATATATATATGAATGGGGATCAAATATGGATTAAATATGGATTGGAATCTGACAGAATGATAGGATAAAGAACAAATAATAATCATTTATAAATCTAACATGCTTCACATTTATTATAGCTTCGTCAGAGAAAGAGATATGAAGTAAAAAGAAGAAAGAAATTGTAGTATTTTTATTTTGGGGTTGTCTGATTTTCATTGGTTAATCAGGCTTCACGTACATTTGACTTCTTAATTTTTTACCTTTAATAAAACTGAAACATTAGATTGATAAATGTTCCCTAATTGTTCTTTATCCTAATATATATATATATATATATATATATATATATATATATATATATATATATATATATATATATATATATATATATATATATATATATATATATATGTATGTATGTCTATTTGATAAGTGTAGTTTAGATGTGACACAAGGGCGAATTCATTAATCACCCAGCGGGGATCGACCTATCTACACAGTCGTAAATGGAGCTTGCTCACCATTATATTTCTTCGAAGTGGTCATATATATATATGTATGTGTGTGTGTGTTTAGGCAGCATGTCTTAATTCAAACATATTTCATTGAATAATATAAACATATTATGCCTATTTATTTTTATAATAATCCTTCCTAGTTGTCTAATTAGCTTCTTGATGTTAAGTTGAAATTCAGCAATTAAGGCGCCGTAGTTTTTGTTATCCCAAGTACATTCGGTCCACTCCGAGATAATCCTGTGCTTTTCTATCATATATATATATATATATATATATATACATATATATATATATATATATATATACATATATATATATATATATGTGTGTGTGTGTGTATGTGTGTGTGTGTGTGTGTAAGTATGTATATACGTATTTATAGTTTTATAGTAGCCGTCGTTATAACACC
The DNA here is from genome assembly GCA_964036315.1 of Acanthosepion esculentum. Classification (NCBI taxonomy): domain Eukaryota; kingdom Metazoa; phylum Mollusca; class Cephalopoda; order Sepiida; family Sepiidae; genus Acanthosepion; species Acanthosepion esculentum. Next base: position 44,594,318 of record OZ038505.1, read on the forward strand.
AAACTAGTCTAGGGAAAGGACAACACTGATTCTAACGCGGACAGATGCAGCTCGCTAGCTCTGACAGATAGTCCATGTAGAAGGTGACACTGATATAACATCTACGGCCTGAGGATCATGCTGTCATCATTCCAGCTTACTAGGCCATGGCAAATGATCCCTCGATATAAAGTGCATATTGCACTATAGAAAAATAATGTCCATTACGCAAGCACTCGGGATATGTCCCCTCCCCCGACACACGCAAACCTTGTAACGGCCGCAAAGGGCGAAAATATGTCACTGGAAGCCGCAGTTCCAATCCTGTATGCAGGTGGTTCAGGTGTAAGTGTCATTTGATATTGGAAATTGGGAGACCTAGCGACTTATTGTCCGTGGAGCCGTCTTTACTCCAACAATGAACGCAGGGCTGATTTGATGAAGAAGAAGATAACGAGAAAAATAACACATCAACCCTGTCACCACGGCAACAATCCTGCATGAAACCTTCCCCTTCTTATTCAGACATTTTGTTGTCTGTTCGGCATTGTACTGATCAACAGACTTGCATTAGGACGGTTCAATTCTCGATATCTGTTCGCGATGTCAAGGCAAAAAGAAAGAAGACGACGACTCCCACATGGATAATATGACTGTAGGAGTAAAGTAATTTGTATCTGACGAATACATTTGAGAAAGCATTTAAGTTTTGTTGTAGTATATAAGTAATATTGATTGGATTTCTCTGTTAATTTCCCCAAAATAATGTAAAGTTACTTATAACAAATATTAATTCCCCCCAAGAAATTATAAATTTTAAATCAAACTTTGTTTTTTATTAAATTTTTGGCATTTTTTTTAAATTAGAAAATTTAAATCAAAATTTGTTTAACATGTCTCACAATAACTTCAACCCTCAGAATGAAAAACTACAAAAAAATCAGGAAGTTATTCACATGACGTAAGTGAGGATGATATTCAAGGTATTTACAAGGAATTTTTTGCAATTTAATAAAAAAAAAAAATCGGTTTTTGGCTTGTATATCGGGGTGACCGCGGACGTGGACCCCACACTTAAAAAAAACGCACCCGAGCCACCCACATTTGGGGCGATTGCAAACGTCAACCCAACCAGGGTGCAATGGAAGGGGCTTACTCTGGGAGAATGTGGTGCGAATTTGAGTAAATATGAATTCTTTTTCTTTTAAGGCGAATTAATAATTTGGGGTGATTTAACAGAAACGATCCATTGTTTCCTGAAAAAAATTGTTTATCACTAGTGATTGTCACTTGATTTAGTAATTAAAACGAAATTTATTTCCTCTTTAATCACTGATATTATTCATAAATTATTTATCAACGATTTATTATGTTTGGTTTGATATAAACTCTCGACCGATTTCTAGTGCATCTCGTCTAAAATCGATAGGATAAATATCGCAAAGCCAAGCCGAAAGTCTCTTCTTAAAGATAAGTTCGCGTTATTGTAGCGTCAAAGGAGAAGATTACACCAGATTTATACGCATGCACACGCATACGCACACACGCATACGCAGACACGTACACACACACACGTATTTTTCAGAGTCTTTCTGAATTTATTCGTCTTTATCTCTGACACACTCGTTTTCTCAATGTATCCATATACATATATATTCATGTCTGCGTATGTATGTTAGCTGTTTATCATTTTATCTCAGTCAATTCGTCTCTCTCTCTCTCTCTCTCTCTCTCTCAACACACACACACACACACACACACACATATATATATATATATATATATATATATATATATATATATATATATATATATATATATATATATATATATATATATACATACACAAAGTGTCCTCCAAAATTAAGATCATTTAAAATGTGAATATCTGAGTAACTACATGTTCCGGTCAAAGAAAATTAAATAGGCTTTATGCTTAAAAATAAAAGATTTATTTATCAAAAGTCGAACAATATATTCAAAGGGATTTAGATTTTATAACCGATTTCACAAAGCTTCACAAATGTCCACTATGCGCACCACCTGTGACACGGCACACGTCATTCAGTAGTCCAGCTCATGCCAAACACGGTGTAGTATGTCTTGCGTAACATTCTTCAGCGCCTCATTGATTCGCTTTTTAAGTTCCTCTAAGTTTGTAGGAAGACATCATTTCCCATAGCCCCATAGTGAAAAAATCACAAGATATCAAGTCAGGTGAACGTGCCTGCCATTTCAACAGCATATTGTAATTATCACTGGCACGCCCAATCCATCTTCCTGGTAGGTTCCCATTGAGATAAGTCCACACTGTGAACTTGGTGTTTAAACATATTATTAAAAATTGAGATCATTTGAGCGAGAATTGGGTATGTTACTAGACTACAAATTGATGTCAATTTTTTGAACACCCTGTATATATATATATATATATATATATATATATATATATATATATATATATATATATATATATATATGTATATATATATAAAGAAATATAGTTTTAAGGTGTGGTATATTTATGGGATAAAGTGCTCAATATGAGGGATAGAGCGTATGTAAATATAAAAGTGAACATTGATGTCAACACTCAAGGGACAGGCTGTTTCATGCTAACTGTAATCATCACATGATGTGGTCTGATGATTGCGTCTAGCATGAAACCGTCTGTCGCATTTGAGTGTTGAATTCAATGTTCACATACGTATCTTTCTATGCTTTGTTTGTAGCTGATAATGTTATACATTTTCTGCCAGTTGTTGGATTTTGAACTCCAAATATTTTAAGGCTTATTTCCAAAATAGTCAGGCTCTGATCATTTTGAAGTTTTAGTTTTCTTTTACTACAATGTCAAACATTATTTGTATACTTGTAAAATATACAATACCAATATTATATATAGTAATATATAACCAAATTTTTTTTCTTGACTTTTAACTTTTTCGTTTTTCCCAAAGTAAATCAAAATACCTTTTAATCGCGACCTTTATCTTCGCTGTAGATGGATTCTCATTTAGATAAAAAGACAAATCTTAATGCCTATTTTACGCCCCAAAAGTAATTTAAGTCCAGTAGACTAGCGCTTTCAAAAATCAAACCCGAGCAAGCGTCCGCAGTTCTTTTTAGATACGATCAACATGAATCATTCCCGGAACAAAGCAACATTGTCGATGAAATAAATTAGTGTGCGAGGAGGCGTAATAAGTAAAGCAGTAAATCAATATCGTACTTAATTTTGTCTCATTCAACAATTAATTTTGATTCACGATGGAAAGTTTAGTATATTATTGATTTATTTTCTGGACTATACGATGCCCACAATAGATAATGAACTAGCCCCAAATATTGAAGCCGTTGGGAGACTGAAGAAAGTTCTCATAAAAGCTTACGAAAAGAGCCGTTTCTAAATTCATCGTATCGACCAACATTATATATGGTACCGAATCCCTGGTCATATACTGTTGCCACCTACGCTTAGACGAATGTTTCCATCAACATCACTTTATTAAAATTAATCGTTTTTGTTTTTAATAATAATAATAATAATAATAATAATATGTGTGTGTGTGAAAGAGAGAATAATGGATCGTTTATCCATAGTCCGACATTATTTATTATTACTATATACATTATATTAAATGAATGCATGTACTTGAATAGACGACATTGCCTTTTTTTAAGTATATTTTTTCGTCTACCGGCTTTGGTCTTTTGAGAGTTTTTATAAAGAGAACGTGCACACCGGACTATACGGTGTTTTTTCTTACATAATAGGGACGCTGGGACATTTTCTTCATGAAAGACTCGAAAAAATCAGACCTGCAGACGAAAATATATACTGTCTGACTGAAGCGTCTACTCAAACGCGTGTATATAATAATAATAATAATAATAATAACTTATTTTCTACCAGTACATTTTGGCAATCGGACAGCTGAATTCGAATTCTAGTCGAGTTAGTTGCATTCACTTACGCGCAAAAACTTTTGGTAAAGGTATGAATCTATCGCTTTTACTCCCAGAATAACAGGACAGTCTGGGTCGATATAGTACCTAAACTTTTTGAATTTAAGCGTCGAGATCTTATCAATTTACAGTTGAGCTAGATAGATGTAACCGTAAATTCTATGTAAACAGTTTCTTTTCTCACACTTCTCGCGTGCGGAAATCCCTTCCGGCTCCATGCTTTCCAGCCAACTTTAATCAGCAAAATTTAAATGCAATATCAATCGCTATCTATTTCTGCTCATTAGTAATGTTTCTCTTCCTAATTCTTCCACACCCTGTAACCCCTTGTGTCTTAGTGGTTTTACTTCCTTGCTGGAAAGTTGGGATTGACTTGCGTCAATCCAGATAGGGAAGGACGATTCCATTTTGATGTCTTTTGACTTAACAAATTTATTCCGCGAAAATCCCCGCAAAAAGTTAATGCGATATAAATAAATACAATGTTGAATATTTGTAGCTATGTAAGAAGAAGAGAAATACGATAAATTCCTATAATAATGAATCAACAGTTTCTTCTATGTCCCTTCATGAAATGGGTGATTATGGATCTCCACAACCTCCCGCCATTTGTTTCTCTTAGGTTTCTTTTGCTATCTCTCCTAATCCATGTTCTACCAACCATTTACGCAAGGTAGATTATTCGTTGTTTTTCTTTGTTCGGCTTGCCTATAATATATCGTGTGAGGGTGAAATTCTACGAGCCCACTTTCCTCAATGTGTACCCTATTAATTGTCTCTTTTTTATTCTAAGTATGTGTCTTTTTTATTCTAAATAAGTGCCATTTTCCTTCAAACGTTTCCCTTATTCAGATCTTCAGTAAGGCGTATTATAATAGCGAAAGATGCCTTCCAAAAGCTTAACAAAGTATTAAGAAACATGAAAATTTCTGTAAAAATAAAGACAGAATGCTGAAATCCTATGTAATATCGATCTTATTATATAACAGTGAATGATGGACAATCTCCTTACTGACGAAGAAGAGACTTCAAGTAATAGCAATCTGGTTCTTCACAATCAACAGTTTGTCAATGATAAAAGTGTAAACTGGTAAGAAGAGAAATGAGAATAGAAAAAGCAGATGAGAAACAAGTTCATGTGTTAAATAACTGATTTAAATTGCGCATACAGATCTTGAAGTTATTAAAATTGACTTTTATAATGAGGTTTAATTCAACAAATAAGTTTTACTGTTAAGTATTACATCTTTTTCATCAATGCATTAATCGCGAATAAAATAACATCAGATTTCCAAGTAGAAAGATAAGAAGTCTGATCAAATTCAAAATAGGTATGACACTCCCTAAACAATTTGTTTTAAAGGAATAACTAATTTCATTCGCCTTTTTCCTAAAGATGTACATTTTGTAAAGTTGTATTAAATTACATTTTATAGACACGATTATTATTCGAAACGTTTCTAAGGGAATCCGTTTAGAAAGTAGTGAAAATATATCTCTATCAGTTAGTTCTATGCCATGCGTGATACACGCTTAGGCGATCATGTATCTTTCGATACATGACTGACGAGACAGATTTTTTTCCCCGCAGCGGGTTGCCATTTCTTTCAGCGGTAGACTAGTTGCCATCCAAAGCTATAGAACTTGGTCTGTCCGTATTTACACATAGATGGGGGAGAAGAAAACAAAGATTCATACCTTTCGCAAGGGTTTTAGCACGTAAGTGAATGTAATGGATCTGACCATACGAACTCGGCTCTCCGATTATCTCAATCCGAGCCGCCAACCGTTACTCCATCTTGCCTCATAAACATATGACTATACTAAACGTAAATTTATATATATTTATTAAATAACCGATTTTGGCACACAACGAATAAGAGAAAAGAGTAGGGATATTGTTTTGAGCAAGTCTTTTAATTGTATGAAGTATACCGGTTTACTTGAATTAATAATTAGTTTTTAGATAGGTTCGAACCACAAGTGCTAATAGTAAATACGCATCTTAGATGTTTGAATCCCAGATACCAATTCTACCATTACAAATCTGTCTGCTAGTAGTGAATTTCTATTTTCCAAAAAATTGATTTCGTTTTCTCATATTAATTTTTAGCAAGAAAATATTGTGAAAGTAATGAAAGACAAGACATTAATGCTTAATTAAAGTGTATCAATATTAAATGACTTACTTTGCTGAGCTCCTTCTTGCTGTACAGCAAAGATTGTATCACAAATCGGAAGAAGACTCAGTCGCTGCGACTCGACGCATGCCTGGGCCAAATCAAAGGCTTCAGACGTATGCGAAGAGAGGCAGTAGATGGCGATGACGACAAGTAGGCTACAGGGACTCCAACAACGCATCACGGGGTCCCGTTATTCTGCAATGATAGAAAATAATAAAAAATGACTAAGAGATAAGCGGAATAAATGACAATTTGTAATCAATATTAACGTAATACAATTTGCATGCGACAAACCACATCTTATATTGGAGGTGAAATGTGATCAATTTAATCATTCGGATAAAACCCCTTTCACTTTTATGAATATGCATAGTGTTTAATTTTAATTATAAATATCTCGAACTAAGTCAGGTAACTGAAAAACGTTGTCTGTTGGGTAGTTTCAGCTACAATATTTTAAATTTAGTGATCCTTATTTATATAAAATAACCAAGTGAAAATTATTCAAACTTGGAGCTAAAGTTTTGGTGTGCGTCATTCTGGATCAAGTATTGATTACACCTAGAATCACTTATCACAGAATGAGATTTATAAAAAATTACCAAATCAGTTCATTTTAGTTTCTGGCCTCATTCCACAACACCGAAACAACCAATCAAAATTAGGGGCAATTTTTTTTTTTTTGACTTAAAAGAAAATACTATTGTATTTTTGGCATACTTAGTTTTGGTTATAACTCTGGGGCATCTAGTGAGATATGAACTTATTATTAATGGTCAGCCAAACTAGGGGGTAAAACATTACCCCACAAGAATGGCAGTTGATATTTTCCCATAATGGCCCAAAAAGAAAATTAAAGAAAAAAAGACATTAAAAGCTAAACAACATTTAGTTTTACGTAAGATGCATAAGTTCATAGAATTTAAATCTCTTTAAAAATATTGCCAGTCAAAGATTGATGCCTTACAGCGTTTCTGAGAAGATTATATTTCTTAATAAATCAGATTTCTTCAGAAAATCTTAAGGTAACTCTAAAACGCAAACTTCAAATATTTTTATGAATGATATCCCCAAAGCTCATTTACGAAATTTCTTTCTTTCTCTAAATATTTTCTATTTCACTCTCTGTAAAGGTTTCTATAAATAGAACAAAAATGAAGGAATTTGTATATAAAAGATAACAAGGAATGGAAGATATTCATGAAATTATCGAGAAGAATGCATGAGACGATTGCATTCTTTACGTTATTTCTACAAAAGATCAATCCATTTAAAAAGCAGCCATTTCGGCCAATTTTATTTCAAATTCAGTGATAATCATTTGTTTGTCTACTCAAGTGTTAATTGCCCGACTTTGTTCGCTATTTTCTGCTAATCTATTATAATACTTTAGTTGTTTTAATAAAACATGAAGTCAATATTAAATAAGATTATCAGCTGCTGTACAAAACTAGTAGTAAAAATACACACATTTCCCTTCTTTAAACTTAAAAGAGACCCAATAAGAAACATAACTGTAATTAAATTTGAATTATTTATTTTCAAATTCATTTTTTATTTCATTTTTGCGTAAATTTTCTCAGACACAAATTATTTATTAATGATATTCTTTTATATGGGCAATTATTTTAATTTTATTTAAATTTACACAAAGTACAAAATCTTGTCGCATAATTTTGGCACCCATTCTGTATAACACAAATACATTCTGACGTTTGTTCGTTATGTTGTTTAAATCTTTGAAGATGTGTTTTAAAAAATAAATAAACTTAAATATAAAAGATAAAATGCTACAAAAAATTCATTTGCAAGTGAGAATTTTAAATTCCCATACAATTATTTGTATTTTTACACTCTGAATGCATTTTGCTTTAAATTGTGACTGAATCAAAATGAGGTTTTCTGTAACATTTTAAAGGGAATAATTCTATAAATCATTTTACTGCGTTTTGTGCTGATAATCTTTAACATTCGTTTTATGCTTTATTAAAAGAAGCAAAGTATTATAAATACTTAGCAGAAGATACGGTACAAAGTCGTGAGATTAACACTGGAATCAAATGATTTGATATTCAACTTTTTTTAGCCGAAATAATTGCTTTTTAAATCAATAAATTGTTAGTAGAAATAACAAAGAATATAAAATATCTGATGGTAATGGTAAGATTAGTCGTTTCCATATAAGAAACATTAGACATTCATTGGCCAAACGGTTACCGCTAATGTCAGTTGAAATTGTGGTTTCTTGTCTCGTCTTTTGTTTTTCTTAATATGGAATCTGATCATTTTCATTATATCATTGTATTAGCGTCCAGTTAAATTTTCGTTGTTGCCGTTATTGAAAATCTTCACGTGATGCGGTCTCTATCATCGCATTTTATCATCTTCTCCTCCCATGCAAATGTTAACATCTCATTCTTCTACTATTGTAGTAAATACTTTTAAATATTTTCTCAATCTCTGATTTACAAAAGCTAATCAGTCCTTCTATATACTTTCTTAAATAGTCTGTATAAAAATAAATAAATTACCCAATTGATGAAGTATTCATATTCCTTAAATAAAATTAGTGCATTGCTATCAAACAATAGCGTTACTTTCTAAATATACTTGGCAAATTAGTTCGTGACAAACTGATTTCAAATTAATCTCCGGTTGTGATTCACATATATATATATACACATATATATATCTATATATATCTATATCTATCTATCTATCTATATATATATATATATATATATATATATATATATATATATATATATATATATATATATATATATATTGAATCACACACATACACGCACACACACACGCGCGCGCACACACACACACATACACACACACACACACACACACACACACACACACATATATATATATATATATATATATATATATATATACATCAACATCAAATATAGCCTCGTTTTGCAATGATGGCAAAGACGTAGATATGAAGACTATGATCGCCTTAATGAAATGACTTCAAATTTGTATTATTTTTCGTTGGTGACAGTACAAATTGACTCGTACATAGAGTAACTTGTTATGTCAGTCGAAAAGTAAATTCATCAAAAATGTGCAAGTGTAATGGAAGACGGCTCAGAAATAAAAATCGGTGAGCCGAGTTCCAATTCCAGTCGGGTTCATTATATTCACTTGGGAAAAGTATGAACATACCTCGGTTCCTCCTAGATAGAGGTTAATTAGTAAGACGTGTATCGGTAAATCATTATTATATCCCCGACAAATTCTTACAATCTCAAAACATTCTGGCTCTGAATAACCGGCTAAAGGTTGAAAAGCCATATTTACGACGTTTTGGCCGCTGTACTCTCCGGCCCTTTTCAGCTGATTGGTATTTTGAACTGAACACGTTATTTCGTCCACCAAGTTTTTGTTCACCACTGCAGATGTCAGGTATTGAACTCACAATTCTTTAGGTCAAGTCACTGGATCCAACCGTCGCTTTTATCAATTGGGCAATGTGTCCTGGAGAGTTGAGTTAAAGGGAGATAACCGAGACATCAGGAAGAGACATGGCACGTGGAAATAGATTAATCTATCCTGGAATGTTTGCGAAATTAATTTGACAAAACACCCATCGAAAGGAATATGATTTGTATTCGTCAGTTATTCATGAAATAGAATTTAGTAGATTAAAGCAATAATAACAAATACATGTAATATATTCAGTGATTATTGTTTTAAGCTCATTTTTATAACTCTTTGCACCATTGAATAGTTTGAAGCGGGAGATGTTTTAGCCATTCGCATAAGGCAGTGGTTTTTAAACGGTGCTGTGCGCCTCATGGGTGCAGTGCAGCTTGCCTCATAGGAGCGACAGAAGAGGATAGCAGGTGAGACAGAATGATTGGAAGAAATCAAAGATTATGAACAGCTTCAACAAATTCATATGCCAAAGATATATATATGATTTCAAAATTTAAATTATTATTACGGATTCCTTGTAATTGCGCACATGAGTCCCAGTATAAATAGCTATAAATAATTATTGACCGATTTTATAATTTCGATATTTTTGCATTATATTAAATATTAAGAATATAGTAACTAGGGTCTTCAAATTGGAGGAGAGAGTTATCAATGATAATGTTCTGACTTTGAATCCGCGGATATCTCCCTTTAACCCTCTGTCTGGACATTCTTTTCTGTTGGGCTGCTTTGCGCTTTTTCACCGGGGCTTTCCTTTGGTGTGGAACGAGCAAATTTTAATTCCGAAAATGTGGTCCAGAAGAAAAAAAAGTTTGGGAACCACTGTTATAGGGGAAGATCAGAGATCTCTGACATATTAGATGTAAATAATTGTTTTTGGCTTTTGAAAAATGTAAAGAAATGCAAGTGACAAGTTTTAGATTTTTTTTTTTTCATTTTGGTTATAATTCGATACTTTGGTTCTGGGAATTATTTTGATCATCTTGTAAGAATATTTGGCAAATCGTGTCCCGGAATGGGATACTAAAATGTTACCACGTTCATTTAATTAAAACGGTTTAATTAAAACAGCCTTTTAGCATATTTACATATCGGAAATTTTGGGATTTTACTCATAAAAGTGAAATCAGTTTCCTTTTTAGAAATTTGCAATCTCGGCTCAAATAAATAAATAAAACTTAAGATTTTCGAGGGTGTTTATGTAATTCTGAATGCGAGTCATGTAATATTTAATGATATAGATTACCCTTTGGAAATCGTTAAGGAAAAAAAACGCAGTGCTGTATAATGAAAAACCATATCAACATTACGAAGTTAGAAGCACTAAAGTGAAAGGTAATCATTTTTGTGCGCTTAAATCTAAGAATTGCATGAATCTTAATGTTCATGGTGTTTTGTTGGATAATATTGCGATAATAAAGAACCAGCGCAAAGCAATGCAACATAATATCTTAGCAATCGTTGATTCGACAAATTGTAAATTGTCTGTCAGATTTTTATTGTCCTCGATGATGGAAATGATGTAGAATAAGATACAGGAAACCTTATAATCAGAGAACGATGGAGAGATTTTAATAAATTGCATATTTGGCCAAACGTAGTCAAAACAGATTGGTAAGAGATCATTTGAGACAATATTTCAAGCAATAACACTCTGATCGAACCTGATATTTATTTTTTTTAGAAGAGAGAAGATAGTTGTTTGGAAGCAAAGATTTAAAAAGCACTAAAACCTGACACTAGCACAAGAGCAAGTCAAAAATCTAATGCTTTCAATGGATAAGTAATGATCTCAGTTATTTGAATCACTGGAAAAATATTGACTATGCTTTGTACAATTAAACTTCTCTAATTTAATTGGGCAGTTAGTTACAGTAAATTGTTCTCGATTACAATTTACTATTAACATAAAATTATTCATGTCAATAATGAGAGGGTGATCATTTTATACATGTCGTCGGTATAATTACCCGAACGTAATGCTTTCATCACTTTAATCTACAAAAAATTAAATACAATGTCAATCGCTATATGCTGTCTTTTTGATTACTCTTTTCTCTCCCCAACCATTATTAATGTTTTTGTTCGTAATTTTTCCAGACCTTGTAGCCCCTTGTCTCTTAGTGGCGTTACTGTTTGTATGGGGTGATATCGATTAAAAAAATTAAAATAAATTTTGAGATTTGATAGTTCAGGAATATGAACAATATATACTTAGTATGCATTTGAATATATGATGCATCAATATATATTTAGCATGCAACTGTCATTCTTTCGTTTAAGATAGCCTTTAAAACAGACGGAAAATGATTAAAACTACTGTTAAAAATAGGAAGATTGTATAGCATCACTGAAATTCAATTTGCTAAAAACCGAATAGTTCTTGAGCCAGTACTGGAATTTTGATCTTTTTATGAAGATTTCTAACACGAATAGAATATACAAAAAGCGGCATGTTTTAACAGCACCAGTTAAAAAAAACACGTTACGTAAAATATTTATGTCCAAAGATAGATAATGTCCGGATGGCTACTACAGTTACTAAAGCGGATAAAAGCTTTTGTTGCTAGTCGCTCATCATTTCGGATTAAAAAAAAAGAAGCTTTCTTGAGTAACACAAGAATTAGTTCACAGCAGTTCGGGTCATTCTACGCAAATTAATTCAAATGATGACTTGTTATTTGGTAGCAGAATAAATCAAAGAAAAACGAACCCAATTTTGTTTGAATCTATCTAATCATTCCCGGTAGAATTGGTAGATTCGATTTAAATGTTTCGTTTCAACGCCACCAAAACTTTAGAGAAAATAATTTATTATATGGAAATTAAAATAATTTCAACATTTATTAATAAGAATTCGCAGCCATATTGCTTCACAGATTTCAATAAACACTTGTTTGATTTTATTACAGAAAATATTTTCTTCTGATTGAAATTAAGGCAGCATTTTGTTGTGAAAAACAAGAGGGAAGAGTGTAGTTAAATCTACATCAGTAACTACAGCATTTTTGTAAATACGCAAATAGATATTAAAATAACTGTATTTTTAAATGTTCTTATTTAATTCTTCATATATTCCTTCAATAAAATCAGAGTTTTTATCCCTGCAAATTATCCATTTTCTAGATAACATTAGATTTGAATAGTATTTTATTGGCACAAATCAATTAAATATTTCTCAGTCATTCGTAAAGAGTATTCTATCGACGAATTAATAATGACCTCAAGCAGCCAGAGTCGATGACGAGGATAACAAGATCCGCCTAATCCTTCAGCCAAATATTCATTTATAGACTTGTCGGGATGTGATGCCTGATTACCATGATATGCGTGCTTTGAAAGTGCCTTTAACATTAAATAATTACATATCTGTTTCAATTTCTGAGATAATGTATTGTAATTATTTAGATTATTTACATTGTTCGGACTGTTGTCCTCATCTTTGTTGCCATATTCACGACGTTTCGGCCGTGGTAGGCTCCAGTCTTCTTCAGGAGATTGGAATTTCGAACTGAACCCTTTATTTCGTCCAACGGGTTAGATTGTTCTAGATCCGCGTGCTATGCCTCTTCCGGATGTCTCGGTTATCTCCCTTTAACTCAATTCTCCAGGACACATGGCCCAATGGATAAAAGCGATGGTTGGATCCAATGACTGGACCTAAAGAGTTGTGAGTTCAATACCTGGCTACTGCAGTGGTGAACAAAAACTTGGTTGACGAAATAAAGGGTTCAGTTCAAAATACCAATCAGCTGAAGAAGGTCGGAGAGTACAAAGGCCCAAACGTCGTGAATATGGCAGCAAAGATGACGAAAACAGTCTGAACAATGTACATAGTGTAAATAAATAATTAAATATACTTAAGGCGCACATATACGTATACACAATCATGTATGGAGATGAAAAAAAATGATAAGGTTTACAAATGATTTTCACTCTGTACAAGGTCTAAGAGCTACTCGAGGTAGAGAGTTATAGCTTAAGAGGCATAGTTTATGGGATATATGATAGGGGGATTGGGATTAGTTTCCAGAAGGCGACGGTTAATGGCAAGAAGCTGCTCGAGGGGAAGGGAATAGAAAGGGGATGAAGGTGGTTTGCGACAATGGGCGTGGCAGTGCGGATCAGCCGCAAATGGTAGAACTGGTGGAACTAAAGAATGCAGTTGTTGTGAACCCTTTCATCGGAAATAGTGATAGAGCAGCTAGAGGCTTGAAATATTTCGTCTGTGAGGAAGGGGTTGTAATTATATTGTAAAAGATTCTTCACCCACAAAGACGTGGGGACGCTTTTGGACTCTATCGAGACTGGAAAGAGAAAACTGTGCAGTTCCTGTCCATCAGCAGTGGTTCTCCATTTTCGGCCTGATCTGGTTCTTGTAAAGGTATAGAAGAGCAAGAGGAGTCATATATATATATATATATATATATATATATATATATATATATATATATATATATAGTCATCCACAGACAGACTGTTTCGCTGTATCACAGCTCATCAGTGTGGGTAGACGTCCGTTTGCCTCTAGCTAGGATCGAAACCCAAGTGAATTAGTGTCAGTCGGGGATTCTGCCACTAAGCCGTTGACGCACGGCAGGGATGAAGGAGAATTTAAGCGTATTTATTTTTAGATAAACACACAGTGACAGAGAGAACTCGATTCGATTTACCGAAGAGTCTTGCATTATGAGCCGTAATAGTCACTGTTTACAAACCCACACTTCCTCCCCAGAGAGCTCAACCGAAATAAATTTTTCAGGAGCCTATATATATATTTCTTCATATATATATATATATATATATATATATATATATATATATATATATATATATATATATATATGAAGAAATATAGTCTTAAAGTGTGCTATATTTATGGGATAAAGTGCTCAATATCAGAGATAGAGCGTGTGTAAATATAAAAGTGGACATGGAAGTCAGCACTTAGAGGCGACAGTCTGTTTCATGCTAGTGAAATCGTCAGGCAACTATATATATATATATATATATATATATATATATATATATATATATATGAAATCTGTCCAAGATGAAAGTGACAGTAATATTATCAGCAATGTCCTACGAGTCAACCACTCTATCTCATCTCTCCATCTTCAGCCTAGTCTTTCTCGTTTCTCTTTGCGTTTGTCGCCCATTGGGAAATATTCAACCAACCTTTTCTTCCATCTTTTAACTTTCCTTTTTTCCACCTATTTTTATGTCTTGTCGTCATCTTGTCGTCCTAAGATTGCTGGAAAGGTTTTCGTTATTCATCACTTATTCTCATGATCTTTACTGGGTCTGAGATTTCCTTCTTCAAATCAGTTTTAATATCTTCGAATTTGTTTGTTGACCAATTGATTGATTGATTTGTTCTTTTACGGCTTTTGCCGGTTATTCAGAGCAAGAATCTTTTGAGATTGTAAGAATTTGTGGGGGGGATAATAATGATTTACCGATACATGTCTTATTAACTAACCCCCATCTAGGGGGAACCGAAGTAGGTTCATACTTTTCCCAAGGGTATTTGCGTGTAAGTGAACATAATGAACTCGACTGGAATTGGAACTCGGCTCTCCGATTTTTTATTTCTTAGCCGTCTTGCATTACACTGGCACATCTATGCTTACAGCACATGGCGTTCCAAAACGGTCACCCATTTAGTTATAACCAGATTCGGCTTTGCTTAACTTCAGTAATCGTACCAGAATAAGTCTTTCAACATGATATGGACGTAAGCCTTGCTGGTTCTAATAAAATCAAAAAGGACGAAATAATTATTATACCGCGACATTCGGGATGCACATTTCCCATGTTCGCCTTGTAATGCTCGACCTATGGGATTAGTGTTCACAACTGAATTAAGTGTTTCGTTAAGGAAGGAGAATATTTTCAAAAATAAATGTTTGATGAATCAAAATAAATTGTTTTTGCATAATTAGACAGAGAACTTACTTTTTGACTTACATATATATATATATATATATATATATATATATATATATATATATATATATATATATATATATATATATATATATATATATATACAAACACACACAAATACACGCATACACAAACAAACACACACACACTCACATTTTAAAATATATATATATTTAGCTTTTCTCTATGGTACCTCGACTACATCAACTAGGTCTCACCGTTTCACTGTTGAACTAGCTAGATGTAACAGCATGTTCTATTCTATTAGTTTCTTTTGTCGCACTTCTCGCCTGTGGAACTTTCTTCGGGTTTCTTGCTCCCCTGCTATCTGCAATCTTTAAGATTTTAAATGTAGTGCCAATCGCCATCTTCTGCCTTCCCAGAACCGTTCTTTTTATTGTCCTTTATCCGCATCCTCTTTTGCTCTCTGTAACCTGTTATGGCTTTGCGTTTGTGTGACTTTTTATTTTATCAAGAATATTGTTCAAAATTTATACGCAGGAAAAGTATTGCATAGAATTAAAATTAGCATTTGTATGGTTGTTATCCTCGGACTGAAAATGTATATTTGGATCGTACTGAAAGAAAAATAATGAAGCAGTTATACAACGCCATTTCCAAAAATCCATATTTCGATTATCAAATATTACGCTATTAATTTTGGAAAGTGGCTCAGAACGAGAATTTGTACTGAAATTGCGCTAAATTATTTCAGGGGCCATATTCTTCCATTGGTATCGTCGGCGGCTTTATCTATCGTATCCAAGAATTTAATTTCTTTTTTGCTTGTCGCTTCTTTAATGTTAATGGCGTTGATAATTAAGAAGACGGAAGTGTCTATGAACATTGACTACATGGTAATGTTGGTAGAGGACGACGTTGATTCTGTCGAGCCTTTCTCACTTGTCGTTTGAGTTCTTCTTTTTCTTTTCTCATGGCTTCGTAATTTTTGGTTCCGATTGTGATAGAACACCACCAGTTGGTACTGTCTCGGGTTTGTGTTTCAAACAATTTAGGCTCAAGTCCAGTGACTTTCAGTGTTGTTTTGGGTTGGTCCTTCTATCTTCGAAAAGGGAAACTCCGTGATCTTTTCCTTGAAGTGAGATCCACTGATATTTTTTAATCGTTATCATCCCATACAATGTAGAAAAATCAAGGGGTTACTGGGTGTAGAAGAAATAAAGCAGAAACATTAATAATGAGTGGGAAGAGGAAAGAGTAATTAGAACTGCAGATAGCGATTGACATTGCATTTTAATTTTTACAGAGTAAAGTTGGCTGGAAAGAATGGAGCCGGAGGTGTTTTCCACAAGTTAGAAGTGTGAGAAAAGAAACTGTTACATCTAGTCAGCTCAACTGTAAATTGATGAGATCTCGATGGCAGTCTAGTACTGCGCTTCAATTAAAAATGTCTAGGTACCATAGCGAAGAGCTCATCAGAACAATTACCATGAAAGTATTTATAGAAAAGTCACAAAGAGGCAATCTTACGGTGGTGGGAAAGTTATTGAAGCCGAGCTGCCAGATCAGGACCAATAATATTGCTGATTATTCTTTGAATCTTATTAAGGAACTGAAGGTGAACAACAGCGGCCCCGGGCCATATGTTGCAATAATATTCTAAGCATAGATGTATCTATTGTAGATAATATATATATATTTCAAAATATGATTTTAAATTAATTAAAATTATTTCGTTGACCAATGTAAATAATTTAAATAAGGCGCATAACTAACAAATTATATTGATATTTTATAAATGTTTTCTAAAAAATGCGCCATTTATTCTAAATATTCCAAGGCATTCAGGTGTCATCATAGCGAATATCTGGATAATATTATTTGTTGAGCACGACAATTGCGTTTTGGAGTTTGAGAGAATCTTATTTTCCAAGAATTTATGCAGAAGTACTTTTGCAATGATTTTTGTTTCGCCAAACGAATGACGTAAATATCGAAAATGAAGAAATGTGAGTTAATATGTAAACATATTTCCAAACCATTCCAAAAGATAGAGTTGGCTATCTTCCATAACATAATGTAAAAAATGGATTATGAAATTAATGTCGCCAAAAATCTTACTGCTATTATAATTAAATCTCTGGTAGACAGTGTCTGGCTTTGGAGTCATCTCCCTCGGAACCGATTTCCGTATCATTATGGCCGATCCCGTTTGTGCAGCTGACACATTTAATTGTATTCATTCGATTAAAAACAATCAGAAATATGTTTGAATCTCGAATTCTTAAATCGATCGATGAATAAAAGTTTACTCAATGTTATTTTTACCATTGTTCCAAAGACCACCTCACCGACAAAAAGTTTTTAAGATCGATATTGATGCACAGTTGGACATAACAACACTGTCTTTTTAAAACCGCCGCCATCAGCGCTGCGACATATAATAAACAAAATCAGAGACTTAATGTTGTTTCTTTTATGCTATTCATCCAACACAAATTTAATTATTTGTAATTATATGATTGATTCTAAAATGATTTAACTTTTTCACATTGAAGTAAATTTAACAATAGTTTATAATCACATGTGGAATTATTCTAGTAGTTTTTAATATTCAGAGTATAGTAGTAATAATAGTAGAAGTAGTTTTAATACAACTAGCTGGAGTTGTAGTTACAATTGTGGTAGTATTAGAGTTAATAATAGCAATACTAAAGTGAAATCAATAAGGACCAATAATAAAGAATGCTTTAAAAGATTTGCAATATTTCATGTTTGACGTGTTTAACAACTGTATAAATGCTTAAACGAAGCAATGGCCTCATAAGATGTTATGGAAAGGAAAACAACCTTCACTCAAAAATAAGTTGAAGAAATTAATAATATATGAGCACAGGACTATAACATCCCTAATTGCCTAAATGACATAATTGGAAAATTCCATCATCACATTCATTCATATAGACAGCTGATATTAAAAGATTGACTTGAATTTAAATCGTTATTCGAAAAGCATGTTTTTGTATGTGAATGAAATTTAGTGAAAATATGAATCATTAGGATGAATTAAATTAGTCAATGAAAAACGGGAAGCAAAAAATGTCTCCACACATGACTTTGGATATTGGAAGCATACCTAACTCATAATGGAATAAAAGAAACATATCTGGAGATTAAACGCACGATCTAATAAATGCATAAGTTTATAAGTTGTATATAAGTTGCATCTGCAGCTTTTCTTAAATTGACAATAGAAAGAGTGGAATTTTGAGAGGCAAGAAATAGAAAATCAATGTATAGCTGGCCACTCGTATCTGGTCAGGTGCATTTGTGCTTATTCCACACCAACAGAGCCCACCTGAGGTTTATACTGCAAATATGCTGAGCAGACCTTAGTTACAGTTTCTGGAAAAGAGCGTGATTAACAATTTGAACAAGGCCAGCACACTCACGCCCTCGGGCATGATGATTTGTGACTTCATGCCAGCACAACTATCGACAGCACCCAAGGGTTCCGTCTACCCAATTTCACCCACAAGGCCGCACGCTGGGATCAACCTCTCCAGTTCGATAACATCAGGAAGTCAAATCGAGCATGGTGAGATTCGAACACAGGCCTCATTGTCAGCGAATGTTCTAACCACTCGGCCACAATGACAGTTATGGCATTATCAGATTCTATGTCAAGAAATAAGAAATAGACAAATCATTAGCATTATTGCAATAAGCCTAAGAAACAAAATAAAGTATTAAAAAGAAAAAATATCGTGGCAAACATATAGGCGAGTAAAGGATAGAGACTTCAGAATACAAAATTAAATATAGATGAATGACTAAGGCAAGGCCGCACAAAGGACAATTGATAAAGGAAACATTAATCATTCGAACGAATTCTATTGGAATTATATCAAAACGAAAATAACTTGTTCCTCTTTTAAGGTGATAAAACAAAAAAATCCTATAATACGTGGAACGAATATAAAATGGATACGATTCACTCGGAACAATGATGCAGTAGGAACTGAGTAAAACACTTGGAGTTGATCAAATATATCCCAAATAAACTATTTCGAAACTGTTAGAGAAAGTGTAGAATAAACTTCCGTTCGGAATTTAACATTCATACGGTTCACCTCATCTAGGATATGAAACTAGACCCCATCGTCTTAGATAAAGACACAGCAATCTATCGAATAGTAAATGCTGCAGCTCTAGGAAATGACAGGCTACAGCCGAAAGAGGGCAAGAATCCGAATAAACAACAAGAAACGAAAGTACTGTGGAAGTAGCATTTGTAATCCTGATTATGGGAGAATTTGGAACTATTCCAAAGACTTGCGAATATAAGAACTGAAGACCCGAGAGTTATTTTAAACTGTTCTGACTGCAGCTTTGTTGAAACTGATAAGATTGTTTCCAGAAGTCAGCAAATCCTACTAGCAGGAAAATTGAAAGATAATTATACATTTGTTATCACTTTTGCCATAAGTAATATTAGTGATGGATTGGCAGTAACGTGAAATAATCCTCGTATTCGTAGTGTGCTTATTTAAGTATCATTAATAGCATCGTCACGGTGAAAAAGCTTCAATTTATCATACAGCTTTTATGATTGACAACTTGCTAATGCTTTTATTATGAATATGTATATCGAATAAATAATTTAAGCAAGTTGTATTGAGAGAGAGAGAGAGAGTGATATCTCATATTAAATTCAAGTATTATTATTTCCATCATTAAAAATACATCGAAATTATAAATTTTAATTTTGAATCCCTTATATATAAGGAATGAAATAAATGGTAACCTTCCTCCCAAATTTTTATTGAAAAATGTTTGAATCCATTCTTAGTCGGGCTTGGAACTTTTATGTCCTCGTATTTTTTCAGCAAATTTAGAAATACGTCATTTAATATAATATAATAAAATACGTATTTAATACACCAAAGCGATACAAGTTTTTAACAAGAGATATTTAAAAGTATTTACTAAATATAAATTAGCCTTCATGTCATGTCATTCTTCGAGGGATACTGGTATCATATAATGAAATACTACCTGCTTTAAGGTCGGATCATTGGAGACTAAACCGGTTTCCCAAACAGGCTTTTCTGATAAGGAGGGCTGCTAAAAACTCAGTAGTATTTAAAGCAAGAACAGATAATGGATGCACGAACATTCATGTAAGGGCAACAGAATAACAGGGTAAATTGGACTTCATAAATATGTATATAGACAGTGGGGTGATAACAACGGGATCGATGGGCGGAAGGCTTCCTAGACTTCGTAGTCAACGACCTGGGCAGATGGTTCTTCCCAGTGGAATCTACAGGCACGTGTCCGTGGCCAAGGTGAGACTTCAAGATGGACATCGGTTGTGTTTTGAACTGCAGAAGGATGGGCTCCACCTGGTTTATTTGCACAAGTTACGTTTCGCTTAAATCAATATCTCGCCGATTTTCAACACAGATATGTGGACCGAAATGATCAGGTGCTCAGCTGCGCAGAGAGTTTACGACAACTGATGAGGAAGAGGATGGTGGAGTGGGGTAGGGTAGCGATGATGATGAGGATGGGGTGACGATTATAATGGTGGTGGTGGTGGTCTACTACAGGTTCATGCACAGTCACACCCTGCACAATCGTGTGCGAGACAAATTGGTTAATAACTACGTCATGGCGGAGAGACTTCGTAGATATTTAGAATAATTCATCTTATCAAAATTATTTGATTAACGGCTTCCATGGTGTTTCATTTGTCTATTGCTGATAAAATATATGTCTATAATAATTCAAAAAAGAAAGTGAAAATAACATTTATAGATTCGAATAAAGTCGTTAGCAGAACTCGTTGTCGAGTACTGGGGTGCTCATCGACATTTCTTCCTGTTTGAAATGGATCTTATGTTGGATGTGAAGAGACGTCCGCAGCCAACACTTGATACGGTAGGAGAATCCAGGAGATAGAGATCTCTGGCTTTTCTTTGGGCTCTCTTCGTCTCTTCTATTTTTTTCTTTTGATGTTTTCGAAGGATGTTGTTTTGTCGTGGATTTCTCCTCTCCAATTGGTTCTTTAGTCGTGAGAAGAATTGTCTTTGAGCATGAAATAGCAGTGCAAACTGGGTCCTCTAGCCTTAGTTGCGAACCAGTATGGGAGAAGGAAAACTCTGAATTGAAACCTACGGTAAAGATATGGAATACTAATCTTTTCTCAGAATTGCCATGGCAGTGTGCTGTTTACTGATATTAAAGTAGTTTCTTATGGCTTTTTAAGAAAGAAGAG
Organism: Acanthosepion esculentum; assembly: GCA_964036315.1. Lineage (NCBI taxonomy): Eukaryota > Metazoa > Mollusca > Cephalopoda > Sepiida > Sepiidae > Acanthosepion > Acanthosepion esculentum. Next base: position 44,616,107 of record OZ038505.1, read on the forward strand.
ACATACGTCACCAGCAATGTGGTTCTGCAGAAGAATGATGAGAATGCCATGGACTGAATCTGAGAGCAACGACGAAACTTTAAGGGAAAATGGAAACAAAAAGGACAAATTCTTCAAATTAAAAAGTTGAAATTTTTCAGGAACCTAATGAGGAAAGAGGTCTTGGAGAAATTGACACCTGTAGAGCGTAATGAAAGCAAGAGGCACAGAGGAAAGCAGCGAATAACATACCTAATAAGCTTTTGTAATTGTTTGGCAGAACAGGGATTAGGAGAGATAGCAAAAAGACAAGCTTAGGACATGAAGTTATGGAAAAATAAGAATATATATGATAATCTTTTAAAACAAAATACATTATAACTTTATATTAAATCCTTAATTAAATAGGGATTAATGCATGAATTATCAATCAGTTTATCTATATTTTCTGTTTTGACTCTACAATCCGTAAGAATTTGGGGATACATTTTTGGAGCAAAACATTTTTCAACTCTGAAAATTTACAAATGTAAACTTGCATTTGACGATGTCAGATGTAACCGTCGACCCGTAACCTCCTTTTTTTATCAAGGAAGATACTGCTTAAATCCGGGAAATCGCTTAATTCTCATGCATCTGCTTGAGACGCTTCCTCGCTTTCTCAAACCTTTTCGCCGACATTATAATTCAACAAGACAGCCTTCGGTTTATGCAAGCTTTCAACTGAACATGGCGTCTGATAGTGACAATATCTTTGTCCATGACCACACATGACAACCTGGCACCTTTCCATCTCACCTTTTTCACATGATCTTTTCACAGAAATTTCAACCAGGCAATCATACAAGCTTATCTAAATACGATCGGCAAAGAAATATTTCAGCCTATCACATACTTGTTAATTTTATTTATATCTTATATTTATGTACTAAAATATCTGCCGTTGCTGTTAGAAGTGACATTAACTGAAGCATTAACATTAATGCATATCTTCATGGTTTTAGTAAAAACTGGCGGATACGCTATTGTCACCATTTTTAAGTTTGTATTATTTTCTTGATTTCAGATGAAAACTTGTACATTTTCCTACATATTTCTGGGAAATTTTCAATTTAAAAATATATTTCATAGTTATACTGAAAAGACAGACATCAGTTTAAACTAAAGCCAGGGGGATATGAGCTTAACAGTGACTCAGTCAGTTATGTGCCATGAATGATACACGCTTAGACGATCATGTATTTGACGAGGCAGATTTTTTTTCCCGCGGTAGGTTGCTATTTCTTTCTGCGGTAGATTAGTTGCCATTCAAGGCTATAGAACCCGGCCTGTTTTGCTATTTACCCATATCTTGGGGACGGAGAAGAAAAGGATTAATACCTTTCCCAAGAGGCTTAGCACGTAAGTGAATATAATGGATTCGATTGGAATTCGCACTCGGCTCTCCGATTCCTCAATCCGAGCTGCTATCCATTACTCCACCGTGCCTCCTAACAGTGACTAACAAAAAGTGATTTATCAAACAGGATATATATATATTGTAACTATTTCCACTGTATATATCTCTCAGACTGTTGTTCTCAGCTTTAATGCTATATTCACGACGTATCAGGCGTTATAAGCTCCGACATTCTGCGGGTGATATACGTTGGAATTTTGAACCGAGCCCTTTATTTAGTCCACGCGGGTAAATTGTTCTAATTCCACGTGCCATGCTTTTTGGGGATATCTCAGTATCATTTAATTCCATTTAGTAACTCAACTTGTCAAGTTTTTGTTCCCTCTGCTAGGTATTGAACTCAGAACTCTTTATATCAAGTCATTTTGGGGATTACTCAATCACTGTTACTCAACCACTGGGCTATGTGTTCTTGGGGTCATCATTGAGTGAATTTTGGGGAGTTATAATCTTAATGTCTCAATAATTTTTTTTTTACCGGAGCTCATATTACAATTTCTGTTATTGCTGTTTTTCTCTAGCTCCCTGTATTAATGGTTCCCATATTTTATTCATGGCCGACTTAAGAGATTTTTGTAGCCTAGCATATGCACTGATTGCTTATGTTTTCGTATTTTCCAGTGTTCTCTGTCTTTTATTTCAACTTCATCTCACAGAGGGTGGTGATCACCCTCTTTTCTCCATATATGGTCAGTTATGCCTGATTTTTTGTATTTCCCCTCGTGTCAAGGGTTTATGGTGTTCTTGCAGTCTTATCTTAAGGGCGCTGCCTGTTTCTGGCCGCCCACTTAAATATTGAATTTATGAAAGCAATGTTATTTATTATTCACACTATGATGAATATATTTTCTTTTTAAAGTTATCAAGAACTACAAATATATGCCTATGAAAACCAAGAGTTTCGATGGCTCTGAACGGTTTTATTGCAATACAGAAATCGAGTAACTAAGATTTTAAAAATCATAGTCATTCTTCTTCGTGAAAGAAGACTTGGAAGTGTTTTCCATGCCTCTTGTATGCTCTCAAATGTTTTGTGAGACGCCGGTCCTGGGGAGGCATACTTTTCCACATCGACTATAATAGATTGTCTAGCATGACGAAGCTGTAGCTTTTATTTCTGCTCGTTTATTCTGTGATGCGATCTGGCAAGAGATGTTGCCAAGCAGGTCCTGTCCTTTTATGAAGAAACTGTTTCCTCGATTTATCATAGACGACGATTGTGTCCGCAGACAACGAGGGTTCTTTTCAGCGAAACATCAGATTTCGATCGACCAGCAAAGGCAGAAGTTTTCCATCCTCGTCATATCGCTAACCCACTTCAGGTGAATCATTTGCATTATTGTGTGTATGTGTGTGCGCGCGCGTGCGTGTGTGTTTGATTGTATTGATGTTACGAGAGTATACACGAAGAATAGATGAATAATAGTTCAAAAGACTTTAGTTCCAACTTCAAATTTCGTAGATACATTTCTCGTCAGGGTAAGAAAAATCTATTGAATTCATTAACAGGTATCACCGAAGAGAGGTGTATCTGCGAAATTTGGAAGATAATTATTTATTAAACGCGTTAAGCTATAGATAGATTCAGACCTCGCCAAAGGGAGAGGTATAAATCCATCCCTTCTGCTACAAGCTAAGTGTTAAATAGTAAAGTAGACCGATTTTTTCAGTTTTGCTTGCCAACTTATCTAGTAGATGGACAACTTTAAATTCACCCGAGTTTGGGCATGGGACTGAAAAGGCCGACTCGCTATGGAAACCATAATAGCAACGCGTAGCCTGTTGAAAGCTGTGGACACAACTTTTTCAATGGAATCTACGGGAATTGCATGGATAAATGAACACATATTTTGCTCATACTTTGAAAGTGAGCCTCAGAACTTTTCAGCATCTACTAGTCGTATTTATTGAAGTTTTATTAATCTAATAAATGTTTTTACCTCACTAATTATGTTATGCATTCTACTTTGGAAATAGCTTTCTATTGTTAACTTCCTGATAAGAGAAGTCGATGAAAGGGTGTATTTTCTAGCAAAACATAGAAATCATTCACTTGTTTTCAGAAGGTTCGATAGAAAGAATGAATTCTCAGATTCTGAATGAGTTATTTATTATTACTCCTCGCCAAAAGGAAATAAAACCACTTTATTAAATTAAAGTCAACTGAAAGTTCACGTCCACAATCAATAAGAAATCCATTACAACGCTGAAACTGAAAATTATTTCTAAAGATGGGAAAAACGACGTCAGTATATTATTTTCACAACTACCGACTTCTTATTTTCTTTCATTCCTTGTAAGTTTTAGAGCGCTAGATCCTTCGTTCTTCGAGGACTTTGCCAATTTTTTTCTGACACAAAAAGTCCACTTGGAATTCGCATAATCTGTTTATAGTTTTAGATGTTTTCATTTTCAAATTTTAATTCACTGACAAAAATACTACGTAATTTTACGTGGTGAAATTTGTGTAAATACATCAGAAAGTAAATATAAAAATAATATTTCTTTAAAAATAAAAACCAAACCATTCTTTCTATAATCTTTAACGATAAGGGCACCTGGATTAAATTAATTTTATAATCTTGCAAGATCTGGACTAGAATCCAATAATATATACCTTGTGCCAAACTAGGATAAGTCAAGAATATGACTATGTGAAATACAGTCAGAAAATTATTTAAAATCTTGCACATTAGAAAATTAAAAACCTTAATGCGAACCCCAAATTCTAATGCTTTTCGTATGAAATATATGTAACGGATAAGTACACATTTCATATATATAGATATATTTTCAGTTTGCGTAATCTAGTATTACACATTCACTTCCAGCATTCGTCGTTTTTATCATACAATCAAAAATAAACTAATATACACAATTTTAATACACAAATTACGCTAACATTTCAAGAATTAAACACACGGACGCCATTAAATAAACTCTGGACGCCCACAAAAATTGATATATACACACAACCATAAAATGAACACTTGACGGCTGCCCAGCCAATGAAAGAAAAACAACATAAAATTTACAACCTGAAGCAACTTCATATTTCCACTTCCGAAAAATAGAGTACGAAAAGCACTACACTGAGATTCAAAGACGTGTGAGGATGGCCAAAGGAGCCTTCCAAAACCTAAACAGAGTATTAAGAGACAGAAAACTTTTGTTAGAAACAAAGAAAGTTGTACTGAATTATATCTGTATGGCAGCGAATGCTGGACAATCTCCTCAAAGATGAAGAAAAGATTTGGAGCAACAGAAAGGCGATTCTACAGAAAGATGACGAGGATACCATGGACCAAACATGTGAGCCACAACAAAGTTTTAGAGAAGATGAAAACAAAAACGGAACTTATGCTAAACACCAGGAAGAGGCAGATGAAGTTTCTGGGGCACGTAATGAGGAAGTAGGGCTTGGATAAACTTGATACTCACAGGAGAGATTGAGAGAAAGACGGACAGAGGAAAGCAACCTGATGAGCTTGAGCAAATGCATAGTAAGTAGAACAGGGATTGGGAGAAATAAGAAAAACTTATTAAGCGCTACAAGAGTCAGGAAGATGTGGCGGGTCACAATTGCCTACGCCCTGAAGAGACACGGCACATAAAAAAAGAAACATTTTCGGTGAAGCGAAACGTTAATAGCGAAATGTTAAATCTATAGATGTTTTCCTACTTTGTTTAATCATTTGGTTGTATTTCATCCATATCTTCAACTCATAAATATGTATGTTATTCCGGGAACGCAAGATTTTTCAGTTAAAATAAAAAAGTACAATGTTTTAACGTTTGACATGAGTTTAAATCTTGCTATAAAGTGTTACAAATTTCATTTTTTCATTCATTAAATTATAATATTCATTGTTGTTTTTTATGGGAAAACAACCATGTCGCTTCCATCTGATAGTCTCTTGATTTCGCAAAGGTTTTTACGTTTCATCATTGTTGAAGAATTTAATGGAATCTTTTCTACGAAAAAAGCATAAATTTTAAAATATAATAGACATTGCATGGAATAATCCAATCAAATGTTCATATGATTATTTTATTGATTTGAAATCTAATAAAATCGAACTTGAACTGGTTCAAAAATGGCGTAGAGTTATAAAATTGCCCACCATCCTTCGTCACTACACGACTGTCTTTATGTATTCACTTTTTAAGGATACGCCAGTAATGTATGAAAAGAGTTACATCTGCAGACCGCTTTAAAATTTCGACTGAAACTGTGAAATTCACTTCGCATGAATGCTCTTGGGAAAGTCAAATGTCTATCTCTTCTTTTATGGATTATATAGCACAGCAAAAAGGCTTCTCTAGCCTCGGATGCCCACCGGTCTTTTATTTTTCTTTCTTTTTTTACAGTTAATTTGATACCCGTCAGTTCTTTTATGACATTTGGTTTCAATAACTGAACACATCTTCACAATCCGTGCTCATGACGAAAGAAAGGGGTATGCATATATGCACTCACCTATCCTCATCTGTACGTACAGATGATGACATACAAGAAAACTGCAAAGACTCTCTCTCTCTCTCTTCCTCACTCTCTATCAACCCCACTTTTCATTTACTCCGTTTTTTCTTGGTTCCCTTCTTTAGTCCGTGTACATATCTGTCACAATTACTCAAGTATGCCTTTAAAAAGAAATCACTTCATTTTGAATGTTTCAACAGCGGACACATACGTTTCCGTCTAGTTTTATTTTATAGTACTTAGGAATTAAATCACGTGGGAATTTTTTCACAGTTGAATAATTATCTTTCTTACGTCATGAATTTATATCATTGAAATATAACTGGTTATTTGAGAACTGAATATTATTTTACTTTGTCTCTCCAAATATGAGTACAATTAAATATCCTAAAGAAGTGATTTCCAACCTTTTTTTCTCTGGCCGCATTTTTGTAATGATAAATTTGCTCGCGTCTCACCAAATTTTATGTTATCTCCCTTTAACACTCTCTCTGTTTTCTAAATGTTCTTTTTATTTAAAAATAAGAAAACAGGGAGAGTGTGTTAAAGGGAGATAACAGCGGATCCGAAGTCAGAACATTATATTTGATAACTCTCTCTTCCAATTTGCGGATCCTCATCACTATATTTTTAATATCTGATATAATGCAAAAATATAAAAATGATAAAATAAGTCAATAATTATTTAAACTGGATTTATGCATGCATTTACAAGTGATCCATAATAATATTTTAAATTTTGAAATGATATTTATTTTTGGCGTATGCATTTTTTAAAAATTGTTTCTATATCTTTGATTGTATGTCTTTTATTCTGCCCCACCTGCTATCCTCACCCTCCATACAGTTCTGAAACCACTCCCCTAAAGGATACAATATCAGAATCATCAACATAATGTATTCTGTAATGGCTAACAAATTGGTTTTGCAGATGACTGCTACTCATCAATAAGTTTAGTTCTTCCTAGCGAAAACATACTTTTTGCTTTGTGACAAATATAATCTAAGTTTGCCAAAGCATGCATGTATATAGAGAGGAATGAATAGAAAAGAAAATGGAGATGTGACTGAAATACAAACTCGAATATTAAGTAAAAAGACAAAACAATAACTGTACACAACTTCCAAAACTGTCGAGCGAGACAGTTATTCGCGCTAGACTCTATTTTACCTATTTACAAGCCTACCATTCGTCCTTACTTTGAATATTGCTGTCACATCTGGTCTGGTGCCCCTGCTATGTATTTAGAGATTCTTGATAAAATCCAAAGAAGAATCTGCAATGTTATTGGTGCTGACCTGGCGTCTCAGCTTCAGTCCCTTTCCCACCACCATAATGTAGTTTCCCTTTGCTTTTTCTATAAATACTTTCATGATAACTGTTCAGATGAACTTTCCACTTTAGTAGCTTGATTTTTTAATTTAAGTGCTGTACTGGATTAGTAGCTAAGTCTCATCATTTTACATAAATTCTATGCTACTAGTTTCTTATTTACACTTCTTCAGGTGATTGGCATTTCGGGATATATTGTTATAGTTCTAAGTGCCATGCCTCTTGAACGAAAAGTTGGAGAGTTGAGTTAAAAGGAAATAACTGAAACTAATATATCCGGAAGAAGAATGGAACGTGGAACTAGACCAGTCATCTGATGAAGGCTGAAGCATACAACCGCCAAAATGTCGGCAATATGACAACCAAAATGGGAACAACACACCGAACAATGTAAATAGTATAAATAATTAAAGTACCTCATCTCAGAAACATAGTTTAACAGTTTCTTCTCTCGCACTTGTCGCTTGTGGAACTCCCTTCCGGGTTCTTGCTTCCCAATCAACTTTTAACGTCAAAAATGTAAATGCAATATCAATCGTTATCTACTATTATTAAGGACGAAGTCTAATAGATTTTTGAGTAGCAATTTTAGAAGACTGAAAATAATCATCCTTAAGTGTCGCTATCTTATAATCAGGCCTGATGCAATCTTTTTTTTTATTTTGCTTATAGAGACTTTCTCTCATCGAGCGATCTTAATTACATTTTACACATTTATTTTAAAGTTTCCACATAAATGTCCTTCTTAGGAGATTCCAAGTTACTCGGTTTTTATAATACCTGATGATGGTAATGTCACACGGTATTACTTCTTCATTAAAGTGTTATAACTATAAGTTACTATGTACTACTTCTTTATTATACTGTTAAGTATTTACTTTTTTTATTATAGTGTTAAGTATTTATTTATAGTGTATTAATTTATTAGAGTGTATTACGTCTTTGTCATAGTGTAATAACTATATGTCATAATATATATCAAGCCATGGGGTTAGAACGTTCGATTTCTGGTCATGAGACCCGGGTTCGAATCTCACCATGGTCGATTTGTTAGGAAGGTGACGATGTTATGAGACGATTACAGCGTGTACCACATTTGGAAAGTGTCTGAAAACCATACCATGGGTTGACCCAAGCCTTGGGTATGAAATTGGGTAGACGCAATTATTTGGGAGCCGTCTGTATTTGTGCTAGCACGAAGTCACAAGTCATCGTGACCGAGTGTTTGAGCGTGTTAGCCTTATTCAGACTGTTGTTCACGATATATAACGCTCTCTCACCCGGAAACTGTAACTAAAGTCCACTCAGTATAGTTGCAGTATAAACTACGGGGGGCTGTGTGTGTGTTAAACAAACACATGTGTGCCTGACCAGGCGTCTGCAATGGCTAGCCGCCCTAGTAGACTGGCATCCACAGATTCGAGTGGCTGCGCCATTAAATTAATAGCTATATGTCATACTGTACTATTCCTCTCTTTTTGCTTTGTTTTGTTTATAAGATTAACAATGAAAACTTCTTTTCTATTTACAAAGTGCATATAAAATTCATGCGTTTTCCATTACGGAATGTTCCGTCTCTTTGTTTTAATTACCTGTAATGAATTGCAAATAAGCTGATTAAAATGTCATACAAAATTAATTTTGTTTACAAAGTAGAACTAAATTACTTTCTGTCGACACAGTTTCTTTGTAGATTTATTTTTAACAATTCAATAGCTGGTTGTGACCAACGTTGCCACTCTTGTCTCGTCTTTCCAATGAATATATTTTGATATCAACTTTAGATGCCGATTTTCAAAGAAATCATAGTTCATTAACCTAATTTCCTAAATTAAAATCCTGGGAAAAATCTTCTCAAAGATTTCTGTATTCAAAAGAGGCGCTAAAATATACAATCAATCATAAAGACAAGGTGGTTGAGATAACGAATGAAACACACAATATGAACTAAACTTTATTAGATTTTAGGAATGCTAAACGTTTTCTATCATGTTAATGATTTCATCACAACTTAAAATGATAATGAGATACGTTTATTCCCGAATAAATGTAAGCTTATTTTAATGAACCTATCCAGTCGTTAAAGTAAGAGAAATCACAGAGGTATGTTGGTAGAAAGATCATATTCAGGAAATACGTCGGTCTATGAGATTTTGTCAATGAGAAAACCTGGACTTTGTTCCATTCATTGCCGCATCGAATTGAGACAATTATTCGAGCCGAAGAGTAGAAACACTAATTACTAAATCAATACATACTTATGCATATATATATATATATATATATATATATATATATATATATATATATATATATATTATAAAATTATAAACAGGATGAATGCAGAATTAATAACATTATAAAAAAATGCATAACACCAGTTGACAATAGCAAAAAGATTAGATTAATTATTTATTATAAAAAATTTAAAACTTCTAACCTTATAGTTAAAAATAACAATTCACCCCCTAGAACAAAATTAAATAGAGCAAACATTATTTACGAATTCAAATGTCCATTAAGGAATTGTATTCCTCAACAATCAACTTTCGTAAATAATTATATAGGCCACACTACAAATTGTTTAACACGCAGATTAACTCTACACCTTTATGAAAATAGCTTAATTAGATCTCATTTAAATATTCATGGAGACCTACCGGACACTATTCGGAATATACTTGTCGACAACACTAATATCATCCATCATCCACTTGCAAAAAAAGGCTAAAAATAATGGAAGCCTTATCAATAAAAACAAACAAACCAACACTTAATAATATTAACTTTGAACATGGACATAATATCTTGACCGTGTTTTGAAACAAAAAAAATGAAACATTTTATAAAACATACATATAACAAACTATTTCTAATTCTAACAGTTGAAATATTATCCTTGAAAATGGCTAAATGTATAGCCGAAAGCGCTCGGATAAAAAGAACATTCGGACAATTTTTATATAATATATCATCTGAAAAGAAAAAAAATTATTAGATCGCACGAGAAATTATATAAAAAACTAAATAAAAGCACCTTGTCAGTCGTTTTTAATGAAATGTGCATGAAAGAAAGATTTCTGCCTAAATACACAAATATATATATATATATATATATATATGTGTGTGTGTGTGTGTGTGTGTGTGTGTGTATGTGTGTGTGTGCGTGCGTGCGTGTGTGTGTGTGAGTACTTGGCTAAAAACAAACTACGGTGCCTTCCTTGATGATTTTTTTTAACATCAAGAAACTGATTAGAGAACGAGAAAGTATTATTATAAAAATAGACATAATACTATTCAATGAAACATGTTTGGATGAAGATATGCTGCTTACACACACAGATATATATATATATATATATATATATATATATATATATATATATATATATATATATATATATATATATATATAGCTCGATTATGGCTCATTTAAGCATGGAAAATCTATCCGCGACATACTCATTATAAATTACCTATAATAGCCTCATCCACATATAAAAGTGACTGAGAGTAATGGAAGAATTGATAATAAAAAAGAAAATGGCAATACTCAATAACATCAAGTATAGACACAATGTGCTGACCGTGTTTTAAAATTTATAAAAAAATGGCATAACACTAGATACATACATAAAAATTCATCCCTTCAGTTAGAATTAAAAATTATAAAAACATCCTTGATAATTGCTAAAAGAATAAATGAATGCGCTCGGACATACAAAATATTCGAACAATTTTTAGACACTTTATATGTAGAAAAGAAAACACTTATACGAACATAAGAAAAATTAAATAAAAAGCTTAAACGCAGTATCTTGCATTGTCAGTCGTCTTTAATGAAACTGATATATATATATATATATATATATATATATATATGTATATATATATATATAGATATATATATATATATATATATATATATATATATATATATATATATATATATATATATATATATATATATATATATATGGATGAATAAAGAAATATGTGCCTGTAGCATTTGGATATTATTTTCAATTGTCTAAAATTTTCAAACTATCATAATGATTTCTGTGCTTCCTCTGCAAATTTATATATGTAAAAAAAAATGGTCCTTGACAAGGAAGACAAGGAAGGCAAGGAAGACAAGGAAGATAAAGGGATTGATATTATTTTTTAAAAGGTGATCGTAGTTTGAGCTTTTGTTCGAAAATAATACCTTCTAATTGCCTGTATTTTCCTGTATGCGATGTAGGATATTGAAAATGCTGAATGCAGACAAAGCAAATTAATGTAAACAGGGATATATATATATATATATATATATACATGGTCTTGAGGATTTTATAAGCATCATGTATAACTGCAACTGCGTAATATTTGCACTTGACTTCATTTCTTCTCTCTGCATGAAATCGGACAAATCCCGTCTGGTCAAAGAACTAAGATCTTTTAGCAGATTATAACTGCTATTATTTAAATAGGTTTTGAAGAACACAAGATGGTGGTTTATATCAACCTGAAACATAACAAATGATCACGACAGTTTTCACTGACAATTCTTCTCGATTGAAAAACAAACAGCTCTCCTTGAAATAATGACGGCTAATATTTATTATTAATTAAATGAACTATTAATTAAATAAAGTTCCAGCCAATCTTTTCGATATATTTATTTAAGGGGTTATTATTCTAAGTGCATATATATATATATATATATATATATATATATATATATATATATATATATATATATATGTGTGTGTGTGTGTGTGTGTGTGTGTGTGTGTGTGTGTGTGTGTGTGTGTGTGTAATTTGGCAGCAACTTTTCTTTCAAACATGTAGTGTTGAATGTTAAAGACAACATAGTCTTACATATTTTCTTTTGAATTTTCTCATATTCTCTAATGAGACTTTTTATTTGAAAATAGTTTCGAAATATGTATTGTCCTTACGATGACCTAGCGCTTTCGAACATCATTGTTCATCTTCAGGGTCAATATTTTAGTCAAAATTTCTTTTTTTTTTTTTTTTTTAAACAAACATTTGCCAATTATCTTGTAGCGTAATCATGTTGCTACTTTTTTACAAACTAAAAACGTTAAAATCCTTTTAAATTCAAAAGACGCGATGATGTTATATCACGTGCATGGCGTAGATTTTTATCATGTGACAGCGTGAAAAAGATTTCCAATACACAAGCCAAAAGATCGAAGGATACGCTACAAAATTTAAATATATTATAAACATTGCAATATATTACCAGATATATTATAATCTATACGATTAATAAGAGGTCTTTTTCTTTTAATATGTAATGCCTCTAAGATTTTAAGGCGTCTAATGTCTGTATGTTTATCTATAATTTTAGTATTTTCTACAAGTATTTTACGTATATCAGATTGCGTAAGGGAAACAGTATGTGACTTAATATGTTGTTTAATGGAGCTAGTATTATTTAGATGCAGAGTCAATCTTCTGGAGAGCCGGGTGGTTGTAAATCCAATGTGGATTAGAAGAACATTCTTCCATGGGGCATTTAAACTCATACACAACATTGGTTCTATCAACAACTGCAGCAACTGGAGAATGATTATTACTCATTATCAGGTTAGACGTTTTAAATTTACTATAATATATATTAAGTTTTAAGGCCTTGTTGGAATATATATATGCGCGCGTGCCAGTGTGTGGGTGTACGCATGCGCGCGCCCGCTTGCGAGTGTGTGGACACACAGGTCAACAGCGCTCGGTATTGTCTTACGTGTTCACACCGAGTCTTTATATCTACATACGCTCTATCACTGATATTGAGTAATTTTACCCATAAACATAGCATACCTTAAAACGATACTTTTATCATATATATATATATATATATATATATATATATAGAGAGAGAGAGAGAGAGAGAGAGTGAGAGAGAGAGATAAAAGTTTAAATGACTCACAGGCAGGGAATCGCTCGAAAGGCTAAGATAAATACCACATCTATTTAAAACACGTTAAATAAAAACGTTAATTATTGACGTCAACTAAATTTTAAATTTGAATTATCGTCAGTGAAAACAAAAATGCAATAATTATTAAGTTTATAAAATGTGATGATCTTTGATGAATGCAATATATATATATATATATATATATATATATATATATATATATATATATATATATATATATTGTGTATTTGGGCAGCAATCCATCTTTTATACAGGTTTTATTGAAGACGAGTGACAAGGAACTGCGATTAAACTTTTTATTATATTTGTCTTGTATTAGTTCAAGTGATTTATTTTGGGGCCATAAAGTTTTCAAGAATTGTCTAAATGGTGCGTTTCGTGGGAAGAAGCTGCTCGAGTGGAACTTACATGTCACCAATGGAATACGAAGGGAACAAAAGTGGTTCTTTACAAAGTGCGTTGCATTGATGAGTCTTAATCGTGAAGTTCAGAACTAGTGGAATTAAGGAATGTACATTGTCTGAACATTTTCTAGGGAAATAGCGATAAAGACTTGCGACGTTTCGTCTGTATAATGAACGAAACGGACAAAAAGAGAAAATATATTTGGTTAATATTATTAACGCAAAGTTTATCATCAAAACAAGAAGATAAATATATTTGGATATCGATATATAAAACATTTTATATGACAAATATTAAAAACGGAACTCAATCATAAATCAGTGTCAAATTGAGATGAAAGTAACGTTCACACTTTTTATTGTAATTTATATTAATGCTTTCTACAAAAATTAATGAACATTGTCCTTCTGTGAATTGAAAACTTTTAGAAACGGTAGATTTTTTTGCATTATGCATAATTCTTTGGCAGCACATGTTTAATTAATGCAAAAATTTGAATTTTCATACTAATTGCTTTTCATTATAATTTTGTACAGTTTTTACTCTGTTTAAATTAATTATGTAAAAGTATGGACTATTCATAGACTGTAACTGACTTGGTAATCAAGACAGGAAAGTATCTGATTTATAAACTATACTCCCTAATTACTATACTGAACAGTAAAAACGGCTTTTTCCCACTATTTTGGATGTTTACTGACTTTATGTTTGGTGCTTCGGACATTAATATTCTAAAATTGCTGATGTATGATCGCTAGCAAGAGAGACAACCAAAAGTGTTAGTTGCTGATTGGCGACATCGAAATCAAGCAGAAATTTAGCTGCATCGTGTAATAACTGACGACAGAAATAATGACACAGGTGTCTGAAGGCACATGAGAGACAAAAGAAGTCTTCCAGAAAACGAAGAAAAATGAAATTAAAAACAGAGAAAAACACGTAATGACTAGTTATATCATATCTATTCTCCTATCCGTCTACGAATGCTAGAAACATTTCCTTAGAGATGAAGACTAGGCATGAAGGGCCAGAGTAGTTGTTCTATGGACGGACGCTGAGAATGAAATTGACAGAACACGTAACCAACAAGGAAGAAAGAAAACGTAAACTAGAAAAACAATCATATTTAAAATCAGAGACAGCTGAATCTTCTGGGGCATATTATGAGGAAAGATGGTTTGGAAATTGTAATGCTCACAGGATGTAGTGAGTGAAGTAGAGGTAAAGGAAAACAGCAAGCAAATTAGATAATGTTTGTGTGAATGCTTAGGAGAGCAGGGACGAGGAGAAAGGGTAAAGAATCAAATGTTGCTTAGAAGTATTAGGGATAGGAAATTGTGCAGAGCCATGATCGCCTACGCCCTGAAGAGACAGGGCATAAATGATGATGATGATGATAACAGGATAGTGTAACGGTTTCCGGTGCGGAATTCGGTATAGAAGAGCCGAATTCAAATTTTGATCTAATCTGTTGCATTCACTTTCGCATTCATGATCTTAGGAAATGCATGGATCCATTCCTTCTGGCCTTTTATGAGTAGATTGGAATCTCTAGCCTTGGATAACATCCAGTCAAACAGAAGACTAATTTTAAATGCAAAACTGTGGAGAATAAAAAAGGAAACAATCGCACTATCTTTCCTAAGAATTTACGGCCATTCACAAATGATAAAGAAAATGGAATCTGTAGCAGCCATAATATTCTATGTCCTGAAAACTAATGGCATAAAAATATCTATAAAACCGTTCAGTGGGATTTTGATTGATGGTAAGGAAGGTATCGTAATAATTTTAATCAGCCACTCCCTTCATTGTTTATGTTTATTGTCTTCAGTGAAGCCCGTGAGGTCAGAATAGAATAAAAAGCCGCTTTGCATTGGAAACACGAAATAACTTGAATTAGGCAAGGCAAAATCTAGGAAGAGGTTTACTTGCCCAGTTAAGATCCTATTTCAATGAATTAATTGTTGACAGCTTTTGAGGACCATATGCATCTTGCGTCAGTGAATGACTTAAGCTAAAATCAATTTAATTAAAAATCTCCTACGGCCAGCTTAAATCTACAAGTCAGGTACATCAGCCGTTTTCCCAACCCAATACACAATTCTATTGACTTTGCTCTTCTGCCGCATCTTATGATTAGAGGCAGGAAAAAGTTTCATGGTTTCCATATTGAACTCATCCAGAATATACAAACGATTTCTTCCCCAACATCATACGATATGCAGTTGTCGTTAACATTACTGCCATCATTACTGTTATATATTGCGAACTTTATTACTTCTAAAATTGGTCGTTAGATTTCAAATGTTAGTTGATCCCTCGTTTGAACCATGAACATTTAGTTTTAAACGAATTTTCTTTATTCAGTAACATTTCTGTTAACAACCTTAATTCTCATCTAAGCAAGTTTTTCACCTCGCATTTCTTCCTTCATAGATCGAATAACAATTTTAAGTCGGGAAATCTGAAAAATATTCGAAAAATTTATTGTAAATGGCGTGAGATGTAAAAAAAAAACGATTCAAAGTTTTTTACGTTTAAGGTTATACGTTAGTTTGCTTCAAGTTCAAGATTTTTTGTCGATTCCTAAGTTTCGTCACTACGGTATAATAGACTATTGGCTACTGATGCTCTGTGGTTATTGTACATTTTATAAGCTTGCGAGTATAAGTTCTCTTGAAAGTGACGCTTCGAATTCCGAGTAGGTGTAAATTTTATAATACTTGAAGCTCATTTCCATACGGATCTAAATAACGAAATTAGATAGCTTTTCTCCAAATTTTACAACAAAGAATAATTCTAATATTATTGTTAATTATGGTAAAATGTAATTTACATCAAAGTACAATTAAATTAATTGAGGCATCATAATGAAATGCATTTAATACTCTATCAAATAATATATTGTTACTTGTTAATTACACATAGAAATAAATTTCAGGAAAAGGTGAGTGTTCATCTGATATTTCAAACCGTTAATATTTATTATTTATCAGTTGCTTACTTCCGCTAGTTTAGAAGAAATGCCGGTTATTAACGTAACGCAACGGTAAGCATTCATTTGTAAAATGTTACATATCGCGCCTCATCCACTGATCGCTGTTGTGTACGTAACATGAGTGCTGTACTCAGGACTAACGAACACTTTTACTCGGTACCGTTACGCAGGGAGTTGACACTAAGCAGCTTTGAACAGGACTTTATATAATACCGAATACATGTCTAAACATGTTTCGATTTCCACCAATACCGACATCACGTGGTACATATATATGCACCCACACACGCACATATACTGGCAGGATCCTTTTTGTGAGGGTAAGGATTCACTTTTTCTATTTGTGAGTTTGTTATAAAAAGTAATCGACAATGTTTGCTCATTTCTTCATATCTAATCATTTAATTTCAAACAAGAACTATTTACATTGTTCGGACTATCACCCTCATCTTTGTTGCCATATTTATCACGACGTTTCGGCCGTTGTACGATCCGACCTTCTTCAGGTCGTTGGAATGCCGAATTTAACCCTTTATTTCGCTCGCTGGGGTAGACTGTTCTAGTTCCACATGACATGTCTATTGTCAGTTATCAGTTATCTTCTGTTAATTCCCCTCTCCAGGTTCTCCAACGCCTTAACCCGTTAGTAAGATGCAAGTGGTTGTTGGGACTTAAAGAAACAAAAGGCACAATAAAAGAACAGGATTCAAGGGATGACGATTGACACCGCATTTATATTTTGGAGATCGTAGTTGTCAGGAAGTCAAGTAGCCGAAAGAAAATTGCATACGCGAGAAGTGCGAGAGAAGAAAACATTAACATAGAACATACGCTTACACTTAGCAATTTCAGCAGTAAAATGATGAGACCTAGCCGCCAATCTAGTACTGCGCTTAAATTCATGAAGTCGAAATACTAAAAAAGAAAGCTCATCAGAATAATTGCCACGGAAGCATTTATAGAAAACGGACAAGGAGCTATGTTGAGTCGGTTGGAAAATGAATGAAGCTGAAATGCAAGATCATGACCAATGATATTCTAGATTATTCTGTCAAGAGTCTCTAGATATATAGCAGAGACACCAGACATGATGAGGCAGCCATATTAGAAAATGCAATACAAAATAGCACGTTAATACCTCCTAACTATTTTCTGTTATTCTTTTCATAAATACGTTTTTTTTTTAAATTTTTGTCATGCAATATTTAATTCTTTCTTTTTTCCATAATTTTTGTATACTACGAATAAAAATAGACTAAAATTAGATATTATAATAAAATGAAAAAATCGTTTATTTCAAAGCAAATGTTGAAAAGCAGAATTACTTTTGTGATTGAACAATTTTCTCAAAAAGTTTTCAAATCATATCGATCCCCGCCGCAAAGTTTATTTTGTCAATTTTGTTTGATAATATAAACTTTACTTTTTGCTCATGTTTAATATTTTACATATTTTATCACGTATTTCCCTAATTTTCATTAATTCAAAAAATATTTGTATTCCAAAATTTTCTTGTAATATTATTCTGCGAGTCTAAAATTTCCTCCAACAATATTCATTAAAAACAAAAGTGAATAAAATTCCACGACTTATCTCATTTCAATGAATTCAGTAATTATTTTTTCCTTAATCCATTATTTTTATTTACACCATTTAAGTTTTCAAATAATGAACGTGAAATAGTTCATATACTATTTCTACTTATTACGTATTTCATTCTATTTTCTTTTTGCTGTCACTTAATTTTGTGACTGAAGCAAACTCAGTGGCTATCTCACGGATATATTCACGGAATATATTACATCGTCTTTGATGATTCTGATGACGTTAAGCAACGACAGCCATATCATGCCATATCACTTCTTCCCGCAAATCCCCAAACGCAATGCCACCGCACACATTGATGAACATTGAGTATATATATATATATATATATATATATATATATATATATGAATAAAAACAAATATGTGTGCCTGTATATATATATATATATATATATATATATATATATATATATATATATATATATGTATATATATATATGTGTGTGTGTGTGTGTGTGTGTGTAAAAATGTCATATAGAGTAAAAGGACAATATGAATACAAAGGACAAAAGAGAGACATTATCAAGGCAAATGTGCCTTGATAAAGTCCCTCAGAGAACGAAACGCTTCGGCTAAGATAAGTTTTCCTTTTGTCTTTATTCATATTGTCCCTTTACAGATATACTCTATATGACATTTTTACGTACATACATAGATACATACATATATATATATATATATATATATATATATATATATATATATATATATATATATATATATATATATAGACTCACATATAAATATATATAAATATATGTGTAAGTGTGTGTGTGTGTGTGTGTGTGTGTGTGTGTGTGTGTGTGTGTGTGGAGAGAGAGAGAGAGATGTTTCCGCGTTCCGCGATTGATAAATTTTCTCAATGCGTGAAAAGAAGGAAAACAAAAGAAAAACTTCTCTTCGTCGACTCGTTTCGTCCTCTGAGGGACTTTATCAAGGCACAATTGCTTTGATTAAGTCCCTCAGAGGACGTAATGCATCGTTTTCTTTCTGTATTTATTCATATTGTCCTTTTACAAATATTCTCTTTCGTAAATTTTTACATATGTAAATATATATATATATATATATATATATATATGTATATATATGTGCGCGTGTGTGTGTGTGTTTGTGTGTGTGTGTGCGCGCACACACACACCAACACACATATATATGTGCGTGTGTGTAGAGAGAGAAATAGTGGGATGTTTCCGTGTTAACGTGAACATTTGCCACTGATAAATTTTCTTTATGATAAAAGGATCGTGCTTGGCTGGGCGGCATTTGGAAAAGTTTATAGCATCATGAGAAGTCTCAAGTCAACAATTGAAATGAAAAGAAAATTGTTTAATGAATATATTCTGCCGGATGTGAGATATGGTTGTTCAACACCAGCACTGCAGAGACTCTTGCAGTGGCCCAACGTAAAATGGGGCGAATCATGGCCGGCATCATCTTACCTGAAAAGAACAACAACACCTGGATTCGAGAGAAAATTGGGGTGAAAGACATAATCGAAACCATTAATAAGAGCAAACCTAGATGGTCTGACCACATCGCTAGTTTCTGAGACAACAGGTGCATTATTATACCGACAGTGTGGACGCCAAGGCAGTGGAAACAAACTAGAGAGCGGTCAAAGGAAAGACTATTTGACCCAAAAATTCAACCCCCCACATCGACCAGTATGTCCAGAGATGGGAAGTAGCGGAGGTCGACCAGAGAGCGGTTCCCCCAACAGGAATGACGAAGGCCATGGATTTGGAGTCAGTAAATCAAGAAATCTTTTAATATCCTCTCTCTTCTTAAAGTTTTCTCAGTTTTATTTATTCAGTCTTAGTGTCTTTTTGTGCAATACCTTGTTGATGTCCAAACCAATTATTAGTACGAGATTCGAAATTAAAATAGACAAATAGACTGAATAGTCACATGTGTACTACTAGTAAATGAATACAATATGGGAACAAGTAATAAGGAGTGCTACAGAAAAGCAATGAATAACAAAAAAATTGCAATATAAGTTTTGATAAAAAATGATATAATAATAATAATAACAGAAAAATTGCAATATGAGCACTTGTAAAAGAATGATGCTGAAACATTAGGGGTTGATAAGACCAGGGGATAAAGCCGTTGGTTAGATTCAGTGGCTAGACCGAAAGAGTTGTGAGTTCAATATAACGCCACAGCAATGGTGAACCAAATCTTGCAAAGTTGAGTTAAAGGAAGAGGCATGGCACCTAGAACTAGAATAATCTACGCCGGTGAACGAAATAAATGGTTTGGTTCGACTTCCAATCTCCTGAAGAAGGCTGGAGGGTACAACAGCCGAAATATAATAATAATAATAATAATAATAATAATAATAATAATGTAACTACTAGTTTAGTCCGGTAAAAGGCATACTGCAGGAGAAGAGGAAATCGACTTAGATGCTAGTGCGAAACGCCTACATGAGTAATCAAGATTTGAATTCTTGCATTTGCCTGACTTCAAACTTCGCCAGTTGGAAAGATTTTTTCTGATGCTACGTATATTTGTATTTTAGTCTGTAACATTTTGCTGTATATATAGTTACCTCCCATTATATATATATATATATATATATATATATATATATATATATATATATATATATATATATATATAATAAATTCTATATATCTATATGCATATAAAACTATATATATATATATATATATAATAAATTATCTATATATATATGCATATAAAACTATATATATATATATATATATATATATATATATATATAGTTTTATATGCATATAGATATATAGAATTTATTATATATATATAATAAATTCTATATATCTATATGCATATAAAACTATGTATATATATATATATATATATATATATTTAGTTTTATATGCATATAGATATATATTCTATATATCTATATGCATATAAAACTATATATATATATATATATATATATATATATATATATATATATATATATATATATATATAGTTTTATATGCATATAGATATATAGAATTTATTATATATATATGCACTGGAGGTACGGATTGAGGAATCGGAAAGCCGAGTCCGAATTACAGTCGAGTTTATTATATTCTAATACCCTTAGGCAAGGTATGAATCAATCTCTCCTCCCCAAGTTATGGTACATTACAGGGCAGACTTGGTTTCTTTATCCTTGGTTGACAACCGGTCTGGGAGGAGGAAAACTCTGAATTCAAACCAGCCTGGAGGGGGTTGGGCTCCGTTATATTTTTGTCGGGCTACCTTGCCCAGGAAACACTACTTCGTGGCGCGCCTACAACTCTAATGAGTTACGGAATTTGTAATCGTGATATATATATATATATATATATATATATATATATATATATATATATATATATATATATATGCGTGTGTGTGTGTGTGCCAGTATATTTTTATGATAATAGCTGACTTTTTGAATATTTTTATGGAGATAGGAGGTGAAAAGTCCGACTCTGAGCAAGAGTAGAGTATAATAAATTGCAAACATATATTTAAAGACTCACAAGGGGAAAACTTCTAGAATAAGGACTTCTCAAAATATGATACCATTTTTGGCAGCAGGAGTAAACTTGTATTAATATAAAATTCAACTGAACATTAAGTAGGATCAATTTTCTGTAACTATTAAGTAATAAACTCTAGCGGAAATGCAGATGGAGCAGCCAATTGCTACCGGTACTTGCCCCCAGTTGGTCAAAGAGAAGACGTTTAGTGTGCTGTCTCTGCAGAAAGACAGTACATGGCTTCCCTTCCAGAACAGAGCCGGTGCGAACCCTAGAACGCCTGGTTATGAAGTGTCTACCAACGACCAACGGAATGGTGAGCGGTGTTAGCTATGCAAATGATTCCTTTGATAGCCAAACCGCTAGAGTTTTAAAAGTAAGCACTGAAGAAGCGGTTTATCGTGTTGACCGTATAACAGAATCGCAGTGTGTTACAAAGAATTTCAGGTCGTGTTAACCAGCGTCGTCTGAAATTCGTTCGTCCTTGTTGGTGTCTCAGCTGCGTTCGTCCCGGACCTGTGGTGTAGTGTTTGCGCTCTGCCCGTCGTGATCCAGTGTTTGTTTCCGGTGCTGCTGATTTTGTTGCCCATCTTCGTTGGCAGATGCCCAACCAATGAGAAGAAAATCTACATAGACTAATCCCCCAGATATTAATATAATCATTTGGTGATATTAAGGATTTAGCAAAATATACAATTTTATATATATATATATATATATATATATATATATATATATATATATATATATATATATATATATATATACTGTCTTTAGAAAAATATGACAAACTGGAAAATTTCTTGTGGCACGTTTCATCCGTCAGGATTTCATCGGACTGGGCGTTGATGATGTTGCCATGCCTAGACATGCGCACGAAACGAGATACGCAGGGAGTTTCAAAATTCCTGTATTTGATAGAGTAAAGTTCTCCTTCAAGGACTGGTTGTTTTGTTTTTTATTAATTAAATCTTTGATTGTTTTAGAAGTGACAAATTTTATGTTGGGTTAAAATAAGTTCTTTTCGGTTGTAGTTGTGATAGAGTTAGTGTCACAACTACATCTAAAACAATCAAAGACTTGATCAAGACAAATTAAAACAATCCAAAACTTGAAGGAGGAATTTATTTTATCAAATGCAGAAATTGCCAGAATATTGGAGAAACCTCAAGAAGTTTAAAACAAGAGACTACATGAACACAAAAAGGACATTCATTGTAAAAAAAAAAACACATAATTTTGACTTAGGGAATCCTACTTTGATTAAAAGAGAAAATCATCCACTGAGACGAAAATGCCTGGAAAAGCTTTGATTTCTCATTCAGACTCGATAAATTTGCCTCTAGGCTCTCACAATATATCATCATTCTTGGTAGATTTTATATTGTCACATTGTGGGATAGTCACGAACAAAGATGACAAGAGAGAAAGAAAGAAAAAACAATACAGATGAATTTGGCTAGACTGAAACAAAAAAATATTCTTTCAAAAATATTATCTCAAAGAATTTTGAAACTACCTGCTGTTCTCGTTTCGTGCGCATGTGTTGATGAGGCAATATCAACAGATCCTAGTCCGATGAAAATGTGAGGTCTGACGATTTAAAGTATCGCTTTTAATGAAATAAAATATTACCATGAACTTTTAAAGTTTCCGCTTTCAGAATTATATATATATATATATATAAATATATATATATATATATATATATATATATATATATATATATATATATACATAATTCATTTCCACGTCTGCTCGTCTGCTGGGATGACCAGTTACTTCCTAATGCAGGCGCCTGCTCAGACACATTTATGTTTAATTGAAACTCACAGAGTCAGATTGCGGCTTATACAGCAGCTATATTGAACAGTCCTTGTTTGCAAATTCTGAAATAGAATACACAATCTGGCATGATCAGTAATTGAACTAGTGCAGTACACTAAAGATCTCGGTACCCTAAAGATCTTTAGTGTACTGGACTAGTTAAACATATATTATATATATAACATTAAAGATCTCGGTCACGATGACTTGTGACTTCGTGCTAGCACCATTAGTGTTATATATATATATATATATATATATATATATATATATATATATATATATATATATATATATATATAGTTGGATTTATGTGAGTTTGTGACCCTGGATTTCACAATATTTACAATACGATCGCAAGTATATATATATATATATATATATATATATGTATGTATGTATGTATGTATGTATATATATATATATATATATATATAATATTCCTGCGTATTGAAGCAGTGTACCTCAATTAAAATTTAACCTGTGGAAGATAATACATCGAAAATGAAGGAATTTGTTTTAATTTTCGTATTAAAAGATATTCTTGACTCGCATTTTGTTGCAAGCTTGGATTTTATTTGAACTGCGAGATGAGTCGACTTCTAATAAACAATGAATCTCTTCTTCAACATACACATATTCATTCATTATGGCGTGCACGCATTCGTCGTTTGCTGTCAGCGCTGACGAACAGAGCATAGCACTAATAATACTCGACAGAGAAAAGGAACGCCAAGTATATTCATTCTACACACACACACACGCACACGCACACACACACACGCACACACACACACACACACAAATGCGCTCACACGCACACATTACAAGTATCAAATAGCTTTTGCTCACAAAGTCACCAGAAGCAATCATAATTATTTACATTTCCTTGCAACCAAATGCTTTTCAATGTTCTTCTGACAGCTGAGCTGTATATCATACATATGTATAGAGAACAAACACACAAGCCGTCATTTTTGCAAATTCTAATTTTCTGATGAACAAGAGGAAAGTTAAAAGTAGCCTAAAATGGATGGTTTGGTAATTTTCCCTTTTTTTACACTGATGTTCACCTTGTACAAGGCCCAAGAGCCGCTTGAGGTAGAGGGTTATTAAGTCAATGGCACAGTATAAGGGGATATGTGGGGAAGATGATGATTAACTCTAGACTTCAACAGGTTAAGATTGTAGTGATCGGGAAAGCTTCCCCATATGGTGAATATCATTGTAAAAAAAAAATCACAATTTACCAAACCTGGGCTCTAGTTTAATTTTTTCCTCTTATTATGTGTAAATAATTTTGGGGGATTTTGAAGGACCAATTATTTAATCTTACAAAAACAAAATATATTCCGAGCACCGAATCATCATCATCATCATCATCATCGTCATCATCATCTGTCCCACGATCGAGTGTCGTTGTAGGGTCGCTGCGTAGATGAGAACCTGACTAGGTCTCTCCATATCTCTTAGTTGAGTGCCAATGTCTAAGTCTCTGTGAAGAATATTCCAACCCACTCAACCAGCCCATTTTCCCTCTGTCTGCCGCTTCTTCATTTTCCTTGTAGGATGGCCATGGAAAGATAGATTTATTATGACATATCCATACCTTTTCAACTTCATCTTGGGGTGGATATGAGTTCTCTTCCAACGGGACTGGGTTCTTGTCTGATTGTCTCTTGCACTGTGTCATTTGCCATTTTACGCAGATGTCTACAATAGTTTTGCGATTTTACGTAGGAAATGCCTAAGGTAGTTTTCTAGCATCTCATTTCTAATAATTAGATTCTTAGCATTATATAATATCTAGCGAGTTAATCTTGCAAGCCACTATAGTGAAGTCATTTTCTGCAGGGTGCACCGTATTTGCATGCCAAAATTAAAATCAATCGAAAGATATATGTATATGCTATGTCATTCTATTCAGATTTGATGAATATATTTTATCCGTTTTATAGCAATAATTTGCTATTCTTTTGCTTATGTTCTGCAAATTGGTTGCTGGTTGTATGATAAAGAAAAATGTGCTCGTCATTCCGCCTATTTCTCAGTTAATTTGGCATAAAACGACAACACTTAGCCAATGCCAAAAGATGAACTGCTATTTTGGCAACAGACCGATGTCATTCTTCTATAGAGATCTAATTTTCCTTCCAATTAAGGATTAAGATGTCTAGCTTAACCGGTAGTGAGCAGAGTTATATTTTATTCCGATTGAGTGGTTTGCAACCAATCTCATCGATCCAATCTCATCGAACTGAAATGGAAATTTGATCGGGATCATTTAG
>OZ038505.1:44646959-44649459 GCA_964036315.1 Acanthosepion esculentum
AAAAAAGATTTTTCTTTGAACATATTAAAATTGAACATATTAAAATTAAATATATTAAAATTGAATATATTAAATATAATTTAAATTTTAAACTGATATTTGAATACAGATATCTGAAACAGCAAACATTTGAATTCCTTTTCCATATCGCCGAAGTCAAGATTTAAATGAGTTTTAATTATCTTCCAAATGATTCTAGTCCTTTTTTCAGTAACGTTGTTTTCTTTGTTTTACGCCTGGTCTCTTTAGATAAAAGCTCTACCAATCTATTTTTATTAATTAGATTTTAGTTCAATCAAACGCACGATTGCACACCATTTTGTATCTTTTATCAGTAATAATAAAACTAATTTTAGTCGTTTCATGGAGCATTGAATTTATAGGAATTTCGGTAGCAACAGAAAATTAAAGCCTGTATTATCTTAGATAATCATGAACTGTTATTTTTTCTCTGTCCATAATTTCTGTCACGCAAAAACAAACAGATATTTAAAATTAACAAATAGATTTTGCCCTGATCTGAACGTCCGATCTGTAGATAAAAAAGCAAATGGCATAGTCAATAGGCTAGCATAAAATTAGCTTGGTTCGCGATAAAATTAACTTACAGACACTAAGATAGGCGGAGTACACAGATACGAGTCAGAAACACAGATGGACACAATTTTATCTTAATTAGTACGGACATAAATTGTACTGAGCCGGAAAGAAATTTCGATCCATAAGTAAATAATCCTATCATTTTTACATGTAATATGCTATAGCATTTTTATAATTTGCGTGTGACAGTTTTTAGAGTTGCTTTAAGAATTTATTTATTTCTCTTGAATATACTGGAGTTTTCACCAGCGAATCATTTTGTTATATTTTAATAAAAAAGCTGTCGATTTATTAGTTCTATTAGCATTTTAACGTTAAAGACTGTTTCAAGACTGTTATTACTTTATGACTGGGCATTGAAAATGTCCTGTTAAATGTCTTGTTACAAAACTACTCTTGCAATAATTTGAAATTTAATTTGTTTTATTTGCAATGTTTCAATCAAAAGTTCCGTGAAATAATTTATAGTTCATTGAAAATACTTCCTTATATATTTATTGTCTAAAATAAACAAAACCTTTCAAGAAATATCAAGTCTGTTAATTTTTTGTAAAGGCATACGTAGATCTAAAATGAAGACACTCTAACGGCGTATAAATATAATCAATAACATACGATGAAAAAACACTTTAGACATAATTCATTGCAGTTATACTTGTTTAAAAATGAGGGCCTAGATTGGATTCTTTCGTTAGACAAAGTTTAGAAATGTCAGCTAATATAAAGTAAATATTTTTAAACAGTGAGATATCCATATTTTCAACTTAAATATTATATTCATCATAGATTTAAAAGTGAATATTTTGAGTACAGTGTGATAAGCAAGGTAGGACATTTGATTGCGTACCTTAAGCGCGACATCTGGATAGGTGGCGCTGCATTTGTATTCGGTAGAAACACTTTTAGGACTTTTATTTTGTTTATTTTAATTTACATGAAACATGCTTACGTCTATAAACCAAAATGTAACATTGACTTATTTCTATAAAGGAAATTCAGATATTTCATATTATTCTTTCTTCGCTTTGCTCGTTCGTAAAGATCGTAATGAGTAGCATCTAAATGCCAACCGCAAGTGAATGTTTTCTTAGGCAAAACCTTTACTATTATTTCTAATTTTATCATGTTATATAACGATTAATTTTCACGCTTTGATATAAGAAATTTGAATCTCTTTACGTCAATATAAAGGTTGTAGATGTCCGTTCAAATTGTCCCCGAGTTTGAATATTTGACAATGTGTAAAACCAGATAGATTAATAATAAGAAAATCATTAAAATATTTTGGTTATTTTAAGTATTAATGATTAATGACAAAATAAAAAAAAATTACATCGAAATAATGAAGCTTACATGTTGTTAATTTCTTAAAATTCTGGAACGAATAACCATGAATATGTGATTGTTTACTCAAGACTAAAAACTGGAAAATGTTTGGTCGGGTTTGCTTGCTTTGGTGAATGTTACCAGTCCAACACCGAAACTTCAGTATTCCGTTTGAACATAATACAAAGATGCGAAAGAATTATAGAAATTTATAAGAACATTTAAAATTAGTAGGCTTTAGCGTGACTTCACTGAAAAGATAAAGTATTTATATAGTCATTTTACTAATATAGTTATACAGTTAATTTTGAGGAGACAGACAAATGATCATGACCGATACTAACGTATTTGCATGATTATTTTGTAGTCAGAAAGTATAACATTAAAATAGCCAGAGAAAATTATTTTGCCTGATAGCAATTAATACTTGTGTCCAAAATTGTTGATTAAGAAATTAGTATGTTTTTATACGTGTCATATCCAATTATGAGCAGTACTAAAAAGCCCCCGGTCCAACCAAAAAGTGATTTCAAAATGAAATCTTGTTTATTTGAACAGATTTTGGGAAGTGAAT